>CAIGRT010102645.1:0-21422 GCA_903798405.1 Fraxinus platypoda | reverse complement strand
TATAGTATAAAAGGGTAAACAAAACTCAAATCTTTAAAAAGGCAACGGTGAAGATATTTTTTGTAAAAAAAAATTTAAATATACATTTCTTTAGAAAATGTGTATATATATATATTTTTTAGGTTTAGACTCGGTAGGAAAAAAAAATCGCTAGCCGGCGAGCCGAGCTAAAGCTCGTCGAGTGCGAGTAGGAGTGTGATTAGTCAATTGAGGAAAGATTTGAGGGATACATCCGGCTATAGGCAGATACCATGATTTTACAACCAGCTAGAAGGTTTTAGTACCTTTGTTAGAGAGGCAGTTTCACAGTAATCTCATTTTTATGGATTAAGTTGTAATTCCCATTTACATGTGCAATAAAAGAAATGCTTACAACACACAAATTCGTAGTGATTCAACTGTCTATGTGTGAGCATGCACACTTGCTGCAATCGAAGTAGTTTGAATAATTCCCGTACATTCTGCGATGCTTTTTTTCTTTTACCGATCTTTGAGATGTTTTTTTTGTCTTCTTCTGTTGCTATGCATTTGTTCATTGTTGTCCTTCTTCCCTGTCCTTAGCTGCTCTCTTGTTCTCGCAACAAAACAGATAGACTGCAATTCAGCTGTCAAGCTATGTTCTCATCTAAAGAAGCATCATCTCGTCGCCAGTTTGTTTTAGGTTGTGGCGCCATTTTTTCATGTGCATTTTTCAACTTGAACTGCGAGTTAGTCGAGTTGCCTGCTTGGGCTGGGGAAAAGTCAAATGTCTTGGATGATAAAGATGACGGAGTGCTCGAGACTAGGAAGTCCTTGTTCGATCCTAATGAGTATCACTAAATGAAGATTCGAAGGATATTGCAAGTTTAGACGAACAGCTGACGCGGCAAAGGAGTCGATTAGAGAATATTTGAATGGGTGGAGGGTGCAAAAAACAATTGTCAATGAGGTAAATTTGTTTGACTAACTGTTATGGATGAAAAATAGTCGAATAGGCGATTTATTTTGCTGCAGACATTTATGCTAAGGATACAAATAAATCTGATGAGAGGCATAGAACTGGCGTCAATTCTTAAAAAGAGGGGCTAGAAGAATTTGAAATTTGCACGATTATTCGGCCATTTCTGTGGTATGTTTGGTAATAAGGAATAGTGGACAGAATTAAAGAAGTTAAAATCTTGTTCATTGTACTGTTTCTCTTTGCATTAAATAGTAGGTTATGTCTCTTTGTTGGAAAGGGGTAGAGTAGTCAATTGTAGGATTATACGTAACCCTTTCTTTGTTGCATAAGTTTTCACTTTCATTCTCTCGTTCTGCAAGAAATGTGTTTTCTTTCCATTTTTCTCTCTCTTCGTAGTATTTGCAAAATAAGTGCTTGACTTGATATGTCGTTTGTTTCCACTATTTGTTTTGTTCTTGGGAATTTTCACAAACGACACAATCTCACCTCAAATGGGGTGAGTAAATAAACAAAAAACTGTGCAAATTGCCCACACAAAAACGACACGATAATCATTTCACAAACAAAAAGACAAATTTGATAGGTTGGACTGATTAATTGTGGACATGACTAACAAGGAAAAAGAAATTGAAACTCGTTATGCAGGACTGAAGATCTGGCCGGAAGCATTATTAGATCAACATTTTATCTTTGGTTGAGTTGATTATCGTTATTTTATGTCGTTTCACACTCGATGCAGGAATCGTATGTTGAGCTTGAGAAGGCCATCAGATCTCTTGCCAGCTTCTACTCGAAGGCAGGCCCATCTGCTACCCTACCAGAGGAGATTAAGTCTGAAATCTTAAGCGACTTAAATAAAGCAGAAGAATTTTTGTAGTGAGAATCTTGCTTCACTTGTTTAGATGCATGAATTGCCACCTAACTACTTGTAGTTCGAGGCACCATTTTACTTTTCATTTGCGTAGTCTCCATTGCTTCTGTGTACCACAAAATATATAAACTTGAGTAATGCTATTTATCATTCTCCCGAGCAAACACTTCCTCAATTCATCCCATTTCTCTCTGGCATCTTCCCAAGCATTACACGGTTCTCTCTCTTTCTCTCTCGCTCCCATATTACAAGAATTCCTTCCATCACCGCCTGTGTCCAGCGGGTAGCCACCAATTGCCCGAAAAAAAAATCACTGAATAGCATATAAATCCGGTGGAGCATTGCTGATTTTTAGTTAAAGAAAAATACGTTTGCTGATTTTTAATGGGCTTTAACTAATTTTCTCGAGTGCCGAAATCAAGATCAAATCAGGGGAAACACCAGAGATCATTTGCAGATTTCTAATTGATTTTAGGTAAGAATTTCGATACGCTTTTGATATGTACACAAAATTTCAATTTTTGTAATTGTAATTGGTAGGTTTTCTTTTTTCAACGACGACGCACATCGATTTTTATTATCTGTTGAAAGGGTGTTACTTAGGGCCTGTCTGCCCGAGATTCTTTCAGGGAGAAAATGGATTTTCCTACCGTTATTTTCTAAGCCTGGGAGTCCGCAACTCACAATTGGTCAAAGTTGTCATGCCCAACGTTTGTGTTTTCAATTCTCCAACGTTTTGAATTTTAATTTTCAGCACAAACAGACAGGCCCTTAATATCAATTTGATGTTTACAATTTTTATTTCATTTCCACATTTGGTAGCATTAGATGGTGAAATCCAGTGTTCAATCATCCAAATGTAACTTGATCTTTGAAAATAATTATATTCCTACAGATTGGCAGTCCACAATATAAAGCCACAAGCTTGACCAACAGAAAGCATTGTTCAAATTTGCTTAAATAAAGAATGAAGAATTTCACAAATTACAAATTTATCTTAATAGTTAAATTTTATGGCAAGTAATGTACAACAAGGGCATTTCTCAAAGTTTCCAAGGACTCGAATAAAATATGCAAATCACACATCGTTGTAAGAGAAAAAATGGCGATCGATCTGATAATTCCCAACTTGTATTACAACAGCAATGCTAGGTCTTGAGAATGCCTGCTAGGAGGAGATACAGTCAAGAAAAGCTCATTGTATTCTTCATGATAGAATTTATCATTATCAACTAATGCTTACCATAATCCTCCGTCAACATGGCTTTTGGGAATCAACTACGCGACAGAACCCCTTTGGAACTGCATACACAAATTTTCGAGTTCAGCTTCACATAATCTACATATTTGCATGTAAACTTTGAGGGATCATTGAATCAACGCCACTAAATGTTGCACTCGTGATTAATTTCTCAGCTACGCACCTATAATTTTAGTGCCTTTTTGGTAGGAGATTGAATAGTATTGGACACTATTAAAGAAGCTAAGATCTTGTCATACTTCATTTTACTAGTCACTACGTGTCCAAAATCTGGGGCCACAAAACTATACATATCTCTCGAGCAAATAAAAGAAATTCAAACCTTGGCACGCTTCCACGACGGCGTGCATCATATTCCGTAGCTTGACGAAGAGCCCTTGCAAAAGCCTTGAAGGTTGCCTCAATGATATGGTGAGAATTTCTCCCAGCAAGCTGTTCCCATTCAGAAATATATTGATATACAACTTAAGACTCCACTTGGATGCAAATTTATAAATGATTTATAAATACAGTCAAAGTTGAACATTAATTTCAATAGCACATTTCGTGGGACCCACTACCTTTCATCTTTATATATCATTTATAAATTTGGCAAACAGAGGCTTAACATGAAACCAAGTGGAAAAATTAAGATAATACACATATGCTCCTCGTATAAAAGAAAACCAAAGTACATCCTGCAGCAACTGTAAGAATTAAAATAGGATGTAATTACAAATATGCTTGAATAAGTTATTTTAGTAAAAAAAAGGTTACTCATTTTGTAAGTAACTCCTATTATTTAAATTAAGTAATCAACTCATATACAATATATAATATTTATCAATAGAAAAACTTAGTTAATTATAAATTAACTTTTTAGCTTGGCCAAACATGCACTTCTCATCAATATTGCCAAAATGTATGAGCTTTGCAATGACTAGTTTTAGATAGCTGCCCGGCCTTCTATGGTAAAGGCAAGTAAATTATCTAAGGTGCATTCATGTTAAGAAATTGTTATCCACTATCAATTGTAACAAAAGAACATCTTTATGCTTAACCATCATTGACGATCAGAATTATGAGTAGAGCAATCTTACTTGACGTATATGAAGTGTCATTCCAGAGGTATTGACCAAGGACTGAAAGAAGTGCTCCACCAGCTAAAAGCAAAACAAAGTTGTAGTAAAACAATCTTAACATAGTTCTGTTAAGAAAAAATGAAAATCAAATCGTGTTGAATTTGGGTGACTACACTGGTAACCATCACAATCATGTTAGCAAACATTAAGACAATTTCAAATAAATTCATCCATAAATATCAAAGTAAATATAGAATTCAAATTACCTGAGTGTCGTAAGTACCAACTCTTTCTGTCGGTATGTGTAGATCATAACCCAAATGTGGTCTTCCAGATAAATCCTACAGTATAGTTAAACAAGAATATAATGATTACATATATTTTTCATTACAGAAACCGACAACATAACTTGGGACGAACACCACAACAGAAAGTCAAGGAAGTATTCTAATCTTGTTATACCTAGTACTTTGCCTCTACGCATCCAAGATCGATTGCATTAATGAGATTAGTATCATTCTCATAAAGGTGATCCACCATACTCACTTAAACAGATTAAATAGAATTCAAGGATGCCGACGAGAGATTATCCCGTACATTGTCCAAGTCCGCATGGCAGACACTTTCATAATTTAAATTTGATGGAAAATAATCAAATTGGCGGAAAGTTACTTCATAGAAGTTTGTTACCATACCAGTGAAACATGTATTAGTGCTTCGTCAAGTGGAGCTGAGAAGTCTCCAAACCGGTTGATTCCTTTTCTATCACCAAGTGCTTGCAGAAAAGCCTGCATATATAAATCCACTCATCACATATTACAATATGTAATAAATCCACACATTTAGAGCTGCCAATTTCAATATGTACTGCCAAAAAATTTCAGGCAAAAAATAAATGACTTTTCAAGTAAAATCCACTAGTTGAAGGCTTCTAGAAATTTAAACCTACCTACTGGACCACAAAATCACTCTCTATAGATAGAACAATTGTGTGACTTCAGAGACAAGGAGAAGTATAAACATAGAAGCTAAAAATCAACCAAAAATTGACTGCAGCTTTTTGATTAATAACTAAGGACAAATCAATACTGATAGTTGTAAGGTAAATGTAGTCACGAACTCTCATTAATGAAGGGCTGGAATTACAAGACCATTGCAATGCCCATAAATCATAAGCAGAGAAGGGATCTCAGAAACAACAGCACACAGATCAGCGACAAAGAACATATAGCACATGTGTGATACACCTTATTTTGCAAAATTAGATAGTATTACAAACAAGATATTAGCATCTTTTTCTTCATCACTACTATCCAATCCTCTCCAGCAAACACACACATGAGGTCCATGTGATGTCTAAGCATTAGTCATAGGACCACGAAATTATGAAATAAAGGGTAATATTATCTAAAACTCACTGTTCCAATGGCTAGGGCAACATCTTCATTGGTATGATGATCATCAATGTGAGTGTCCCCGGTAGCCTTCACATGCACATCAAACAATCCATGCGAAGCAAGTTGCTGAGAAACATAAAGATAATCGAACTGTTAGCATAAAAGCAGATTGATAGTCAAAGAATAAACTTAACACCCACATCATTTTACTCACTACTACAACAAGCTAAGTTTTGTTCCACTAAACACCAACTACAAGATATCTTTTTCTCCACTCCAATTCATTGCTAGAACATTTGAAATTGACATCAAACTTAACAAATAATTTTCATAGCCGAAACTGTCACGGACTATATATAAAACCAAAAACTTAATCCTACAAAACAAATCATTTTTGAGAAATAATTATATAATTAACCACTAAACAGAAAACAAAGGAAAACTCACATCCAACATGTGATCCAGAAATGGTATCCCTGTATTATTTTCAGCCACGGCATTACCATCCAGATTAATCTTCACGTATACATTTGTCTCTTTTGTAACCCTCTTCACTTCTCCAACTCTTCCGCCTACATCTCTCAAGAATTAATATTATCACCAAAAATCCAATTTTTTTTTTTCTAATGAGTAAACTCAAGCAGCTTTTAAGGGGAGGGTGGCTAACTGGTTATAAACCCATAAATCAAGTTTTAGCTTAGCGTTACAATAAGAGTCATTACATGCCACCCTCCTTTCATAACCGACCTCCATTGCTACCACCCTACCATACTCTAATTGTATCCGACATGGCTAAGCTAAAACATGGTTAGTAGATTTATAGGATTTAAGGTTAAGTCGTACCCAAAATGGTCTTAAAAGTAATCACAAAATAAAAATTGTGCCAATGAAAACTATGCCAAATACATTAAACTTGAAGAGTAATTACCAAGTTCTTTCGTCACCGAAGCGGACCCATTGTCGTCGAAGGCATGAGGGACTATTAAGTGAGAGCGGGAGTCCATTAGTGGAGCGAGGGTTTGCAGGAGATGCGACTTACGCAGCTGAAGGCGTGCGGGGAGAAGAACAGGGTGCGAGAGGTTAAATTGTGTTTTGGACTGGCGAGCTTGGGTTAAAGTAGAAGAATTAAAGCAACGATGAGGAATCGAAACCTCCATGTGGTAAATATACCTGGGTGGCGTTAGGAGGTGCTCGGAGGAGTTAGTGGGCGGCGGAGACGGGAGTCACTCTCCCTCCCAACTGAAATTAGTTAGATTTTGTATATATTTTTTTTTTCTTTTGCGCAAAAATAAGAAAATATAAAAATATAAATTTATTTTAAAAAGAAGGAGGAAATAATGGCGTCGCCCGGACTCGAACCGGAGACCTTCAGTGTGTTAGACTGACGTGATAACCAACTACACCACGACACCTTTTGGTATTGTGGCATTATTTATGTTTAAAATGAATCTACCATAGTCATTATTCTACGCAAAGAGGGAATTGCAGCTGAATAGGAAAAAAAAAAACGGGAGATGGAGAAAAATGGAGTCATGATCTCGGCGATCGGCCGACAGCTACGGCAACTAACGACGATGGAATCGATGCCCCAGGGTTGCGTGCTCTCGTCCACGTCATCGTATGTCTATTAACATTACGAGTCTAGTTTGTTATTATATTCATCTGTGTAATTTTGCATTGAATAATATAATTAGCTTAGTTGCTTAATTAGGAGACTTTGGAGTTTTCTCGTGTTTATCGTTGTTGATATATAATACTATAGTCATATGTCCAAAATCATTGTTATTATTAGTTCTTTGATGGTAGTTTGAATTTTAAGAAATAATCTCAAATGTTGACATCCATATTTATTTTGGGAATTCCTGCTAATGATGTCTTGGGTTATTTCTTACCCTTATGGTGTTTTGTGATTCCCCGGGATAAGTAGGTTGTTATTCATAGCATTACTTGGGGAAATGCTGTTTCTGTTAAGCCAGTGGAAATCACTAATGATGTCCAAATGCTTTCTATTTCGTAAGAATTATCACAAATAATTTAAGCATGTAAATTCATTTTGGTTTGCACAAATGACAAGCTTCTCTAGTGGATAGTCCAGGCTGTTGAACCCTAGAATTCCTTTACTTAATCTAAGCCTTTTGAATTTAACCTCATAGCAGAAATAGTCAGGTTCATATTACAGAGGCTTCAGCACCCATGAGTTGGCTGATGATATGCATTAAAATTTCAAAATTAAAGCTGAGAAGTTGTGTTGTCTATAAGATACACAGAATATAATGGATTTATGAGATTAGCTCTGAAAGTATGAAGGAGAGCATGTCTGCACCTCCCTAGTTACCTCGGTTTTTGGTTACATTAAATTCATTTATGATAGGTAAATGTGTTGGCAATACAAAAATATGAGGGTGTTATTTATGTGTGTAAATATATATTAGATTAGTATGTTATTAACAGGTTAATCTACAAACAACTGTTAGACATTTTCGTCTGATGCGTCTTGAAAGGGTGGGATTATTAGACAACTTAAAATTTCTAACTTAACTGGATTTCTAATTTCCAGGGCTGGAGGGAGGACCAATGTCAATGAGCTTGCTTAACAATAAACAGCACAATACTGGTCAAAATCAAGAATAAAACTTATCATCAAAACTGTTTTCTGAATATAGATGTGCCAATGTCATCTAGCATAAGGTAATTTGTTGGTTTGCTTTGGCAACGACTGTCACTATTGATGTCATTGAGATAAGATGTCGCAGACTTGGCCACATTCAATTCTTGCACCTGCAGCTACTCTCATCGCTGATCCTAAATAATGAAAATATTTCTATTTATATATTTTTCTTTTCAGCGCGTCTCTTAAAACTTTGGTTCTTTTAGACTTCTATTTACTGCATTTTGTATTGCTTCTCACTTCCTATGCCATAAATTAATAATAAAATATGGAGTTTATGACATGCTTCTTGTTAATTTCGTCATTTTTAATTGTGATCATCGTACAGAAGAAGATGCTAAGTGCTGTTTTGGTAATTCCAATAGGGTTATCGGCTAACTAAGCAGGGTAAGAGTATTGCTAATATGGGATGGAGGCAAGTTACTTCTGATGCTCAAGGAGGAAAGATGTTATCAACAATGACTATGGAAAGGATTTCATCTTATATTTTTAAGTCAGATGCTTCAAGTGCACTTCATGACCATCTTCTGTTCAAGAGAGGAGTGAGATTTTTTTTTCTTTTAGCTTGCACTTTTTCTAAAGTTTGCATTTTTTTTCCTTGAGAACTATATGCATCAAAATTGTGGTTTCCACTCGAGTCTACTTGCCATGCATCATACATTATCTTCCTCTTTCTGAGTTTTTAATTCGAAAAATGCCATATCGTGCACTAGTTCAGGGGATCACACGTGGAAGATGGTGATATGAACTACTCTTCCCTTCAAAAAGGATATGTATGTTTATTCTGTTCTAATTTTCATAGCCAGTTGAAGAGGAAGTTCCATGATTAATTATCACTAACTTATTCTTGCAGAAAACTGTTACTCCTCTAGGTGCCTTGTCTCATGCTGAGTTAGTTGACCTAAAATACTTTAAAGAATGGCTGCCAGGCATGGTTGAACGTTACTCTTCTTCTGCCTTGTAAAGATGTAAGTTGTGTCTTTCAAATAGAAACCCTAAGGAAAAGTCTGAATCAACCTGCTTAATTGTTCCATTAAGCATTTTTGTGTATCTTCTTATTGAATTCCATGTTATTATCATTATCAAAAGCTGCCAACTTAGTAGCTTCTTTGTAGTTCTAGTATTATAACATAGATTTCAGTTCGAGGTTAAAGTAACATGAAACATTAGAAGTTAAAGTAACATGAAACATTAGAAGATTGAATATAACAAATGAAAAGCTTCTGGGATTGTACTCTTTTCTGATCTAAACTTTGTGGAGACGCCAGAAGATAACTACGCTTTTGATTCAGTTACTGATCAATTTAGTTTTCATTTGTCTTAAAATGTTATCTTTTGCAGGCTCCAGGATCATGCATGTGATGTACTTTCATGAGATACATTATTCCTGCCCATAGTGCGGAATATCATTGATGCATTCAATAAAACTATGCAGGACATTCGTGATCCAATATGAGGTGGTGGGGTGGGGGGCAAGTTTCTGTTTGATGTCACATATTTATGGTTGATTTTATAATGAGAAGTGATACTCTGATCAAATTTTGTGTGGATAATTTGTTTTTCTTTACAATTTTTTGTGGTAATCCTCAATCACAATGGTATTTAATGAAGCATGCTGCTAATACTATTTATTGTAAAAGAAGAAAATCCGTATAGGCTTGACAGGGGAGCACATCAAGTCATCAACTGATCAAAGGGTTCAAAAAACTACCATGGGAATGGCCACATTCATTCGATACAACTTTGAGTAACATATAGTGATATCTAACTGTCGACAGAATTAGTGAGAATAAAACGTGTATAGTTTGTGATCTTGTATTTCATGTTGGAAAATGTAGTAAACTGTTAGTAACCATATTTCCTGTTTTAGTTAAAATGGAAAAGAAACAAAGATGACATTTACTGCAGCTTACTAATGCAATTTTTCCACATAAACCTAAAATTTTATTTTAACAGAGTTAGATATATGAATAATGTAAAACTAGTTTGTGAATCTTCTATTGACTGGGGAAAATGTAATTACATGTTGAATAACAGCATTTGCTTACAATGTTCCCAATTTGTTGAATAACAACATTTGCTTTCAATATTCCTGTTTTTGTTAAATCATAACAGAAAGAAGAGATCACTTATGACATTTCATGTTTTCTCCAGGTAAGGATGATGGGTAGTGTAAGATTATTGCTAACTTCCGGAAAATACTGCAGAATGTCATGCCCATCGGTTAGTCGACAGTCTTAATTATTTATCATTTCCCTTCCAATCTGTTGACAAGTTTTGTCGCTTAATAATAATATATTTATGCTGATGAGCTCATAATTATCTTTTTCATCCGCCTCTCATTTTTCAAGTCTAAGTACTCACTTCATTGTTGCTGTAACTAGCTTCTGATTGCTTTTGTATTTCGCCTTATGATAATCTATCTTCCGAATTAGTTTCTTATAAATTATTTCAGGAGATATTGCAGGAACTCTGCAATTTCTGTTCTGTTGGAATGATTTTGTTAGTTCCTAAAGTTCAGAAAATATTTGGATGGACAGAACAAACACCAAACCAAATCCAGTCTTCAGCTTTTGTCAGTAAACCCTAGTTAACTTCTTAAATGTTAGAATTGGGGTGTAACCCGAATTCTATTTGGAAGACTACTTGAGAATTCTATTTGAAGTCTAGTTGGGAATTCTAGTTGAAGTCAATTTGGGAATTTAAGTTGGAATTCAATTTGAAAGTTGATAGTAGACTTGAAGATGTCTTGAAGGAGTCCAAGATGGATTAAGAAACGATTATGCGAGAAGGCCGCTTGCTTCGTGCTAAAGAGAGGCTCGAGTTCTCAGAATAGAGACCCTGACACTTGCTTGGTGTTAGGTTATCGCTCGAGTGGCAGTGTTACCGCTCGAGCTCCGCAAAGATGCCGTTCGAGTGGCTGTGATATCTAGGCAGCTTTTAAATTCCCTTTTTGGCACTTTTTGATTCCTATTATTAGTTTTACCCATTGTATTAAAACTTCACCTTATTTTGAACTCTACATTGTATTATATTCCTAGTATGTTAAGTATCTTAGTATTATATTATATATATATGTGGTGTACTACTCATATTGAGAAAATCATTACATTCTACACAATAATTTGTAATCTTCTATTATTGATATTAATAAATTCTCCTCTTCCGCTCGTGGTATAATTTTACCATGTAAATCTTGTGTTTTTGTTTGATTTTGATATTGTCATATTATTCTTGTTCCTTTATTTTCTAACAAGTGGTATAGATTCGGTGTGTAATTCTTCAACATTAAAGGTGTGAAGAACATATCAAAACCATCGTGTCAACTGCTAGAACTGGAATGGGAAACAAGAAGCAAAATTTTAAAAATGAATTATACTTTATGGTCAACTATATTTCTCTCTCAGATATGTAGCTCCTTATAAACATGATGCCTTTTTTTTTTTCTTTGTTTTTGCTTCTAAATACTGTCTTCTATTCAAAATAAGTGAATTTCAATAATTTATTAAAACATTCTGCACAGAGCTCACTCGAAAGAGATTGAAAACCATAAGGTGAAAAAAAAATAGCAAAACCTAAATGGGTAAATTTTTTTCTGTCTTATGTACATGTGTGTAATCTCCCTGCTCTGTACAGTACGTCAGAACGTCATTTTGGTGGTGGCAAAGCTGGTGGATGTGATTCCACTAATATGGACCAAAGAACATGCACATCTTCATAGGGACAGTTCTTGATATCCTCATACAAAATGTATATCCCTCTACCTGAGGAACCAATATACGAAATGCAGTGAGTTTACTTTGTAAATGATCCCTCGAGAAAGTCTAGAAATGCCACGTATGTATGAGTGCATAAATTCAAAGCTGAGCATCAATAGAGATAGAAAAGTACAGAATGCAAGTTTAAATTATCATGCTAAAAGAGATATCAGTATAGGTTCTTTGTAATGCACGAGGAGATATAAAGAGAAGAAAAACGAAAAGCTAATGATATCTGAGGTTGTGGAAATATTGAAGTATATCTTTCTGAACTTCGAAGTAGGAAGCATTAATCAACTAGGAAATGTAAAGACTTATAGGAAATGCGGATTTACTTTTTTTACGAGACGAGTGCAGACGAATCCAGAGCTTCTTCGGCGGAAAGAAGAGTGACTGCAGCCACCTCATTTAGAGGAGAGTGTGACTCATGGTGGGTGAATGGATGGGGGAAAATAAGAGAAAAAAGTTGGTAGTTTGCTTAGACAAGGATGAAGTTTAGGTCACATTTCTTAGAAATATTTTACATTCCCTTGCAAACTAAACATGCATGTCAAGTTTTGTGCTAGGTAAAATGTCTCTTTGTAGCTTCTCTTCTTGTAGTTTAAGTAATCACTCTACCATCAGCTGTTCTTTTCATACTTAATTAATGGCAATTTTTCTTCTTCAGATTTGTCCCTTTCATTATTATTAGGGTTCTGGAATATTTATTCTTCGGTTTCAATAGATTTAATGTACTTGGAGAAAACATTTCCTCTATATAGCTTTCTATGTGTGTTTGAAGTATTATGAACCTACTTGTTCTACCAGTCGGAGCTTGAACATTTTTTACCCCAAAAAAATAAATCAACACTACTCATCCATTTGTACCAGTAGGATCCTCTTGCTAATATGTCATGTTAGAGCTTGTTCAGTAATCAGGTTTCATCCCAGTGTTCAGGCTCTAACTAGACCGGTCCTTGGTTTTTTTAGGTGAACCGGCCTGGTCAATCCGATTTTACAGTGTATTTTAAGAAATGACTTAAACGTCAAGTAGCAGAGGTATGTTATATTGAAAAAGTAACATTTGATAGATTAAAAAAGAATATCAATTGGAGTTGAGAAGCATGATAAATTGAAAAAGGAAAGGGTAAATTACAGCAGACGTCCTCAACCTTACTGGGTCCCCAACCTGAAAAGCAAGTGGCGTTAATCCAAATGTATGAATTTCATCAATTTTTCTGACTAGCATATCTAGAAAGGTAAAAACTGTCATTAATCATATCTATACGAGAGTTGTTCTTTTCATTATAAGCTTAGTGAAATATAAGCTGTTGTGAATGTTGATTGTGAAGAGGGTTTATTGTGGGTTTATAAGCGTATTTGGATCTTTTCGTTACGAAATGGTTTTGAGGTTGAGTTCTATCAAACTTCGATTTTAAAAACCCTGAACTCTGAACGCTAAGAAACGAAACATGTCTCATTGACAAGTTGATTCATTTTGTTGAATCAAATGAAAAACAGACAACTTGTCAATTCAAAAAAAGAGGTGCAGTATGATAAATTCACAAAAAAACACAAAGTGTCATCCTGTTTAACAGTGTGAACAACAGTGGTGCATGTCTTATCAAATCCCTGCAAATATTTTAAAAGGGGTACTTAATTATTGACAAGTCCATCGTTTTTTTACCCCATTTTTGTTCTACTTTTAGATAGATATTCTGTGAGGGGAAAATCCCCCTGTAGTTTTCTCATTCTCTTTCTGGAAAAAAGAATAGTCTTGAAACTTTGTTGATTTATCCCTCACAACAAACAAATACAATGTGCTGACTATATGCTAGGAAATTCTCTCTTTTATTTTCGATTCTCTTGTTGAAGATAAGTTTAAAAGAACACGTGTGGTTCTTTTTTAATATCTTAAGCTATTTTCGATGAGATGGTAAGACAAAAGATACATGTTCAAGTTTTTGTACTGTAGATGTACATATACAGAATGTGCAGGCATCGTATATTTAGTTTTTATATAGAAAAGGAGTAAATTGAAACCACACACCTCCTTCTTTTTGAAAATTTCAAAAATATCCCACCCTAACATAAATTTTCAATTTTGACATTCTCTCATTGTGCTATATTTATTAGGATTGAACAACGAAATTGTCAAATCGTCAAATCGAATCGAAGTCGCTTTTTTGAAACGGTTGGTTTGAGTCTTCGTGGATCCGTCAACGTTTTGATTTTGAATTGAACCAAACCGCTTCGAAGTGGTTTGGTGTAGGTTTTAATTTTTACAAACCATTTCAAATGTTAAATTGTTTACAAAAAAAAATTGAAAATAAATCAATTTAAATTTTATCCAACACAACGAAGACTAAAACACCTCCGGTTAAAAAGATACATCCATATTAGACATAATTCAATGCAGTCGCATAGATCAAACAGAAAGCCTCCCTTTGGTTTCAGTATAGAGGCCTAGGGCAACTATCGGTCGCATAGTTGTTTTCTCCAACTTTCTCGTCCGCTGTTTAAATCAAGTTGATCCATCTTGTTTCTTCTTCCGAACCCAACATGAAACTTGTTCTCTTGCTTATTGTGATCGACGTTTCGTCCACCGTAGTTTGAGCAAGCAATCTCATCGTCTCTTTCACCCGCTTTGTCCTCGACCGTGTCAATAATCAACTGATTCTTTCTCGGGTTTGACTTTGATACGTTCGACTCCGTGCTCACATCAACCTTTCAGCCTAAACTGTTGTGGTGGCGGCGTACTAGGCATCCAAAGTTTAGGTGGGAAACCTCCAGGAAGACACCCTACCAGAGCCCTCAATATTGATGCCTGAACCTGTGGCGGCTGCTGAGGGTAAAAAATTGGGGGGCCATGAAATCTGGGGCTACTCATTCGAGGAGCCGGACACCAACACCCCTTACAGGTCCAGAAAGCCTCGATTGGGCCTAAACGGCACCGTCCTGAGAGAGAGAGAGAGAGAGAGAGAGAGAGAGAGAGAGATGAGCGCTGCTGTGAGCTTGATAGTGGTCTCCGGCAACGGTTGCGATGGCGCTGAAGTAGTGAGGTGTAGGTTAGGTGGAGAGAGAGAAAAATGATTTTTAGGGTTCAAGTTAGAATTGGGTTGGGTGGAGTGGTGTGGGGTGAGGGTGAGGTCTGAGTGGGGTGGGTAGATTTTAAAATATTTTTATTAATATTAATAGATCAATTATCACCCGATTTATGAATAAATAAACCTTATATATGGTTTTGGAACTATGATCTTTAAAAAAATGTCTTAGTGTAATTTCCACTTAGAATTATAGATCTTTGTTTTGTAATATTTTGAATGATATTATTTATGATTTAACGTGAAATTTTAGACTAAGAGCCTGTTTGGTGCACATTAAAATGAGAGAATGTATTTTTTTTAAGTGATGTGATGTGATGGGAAATATGTGGCTGAAAAAGAAGGAAAAGTTATTGATGCGATGAAAAATATTATTTTATTGAAGAATATGTGGTTGAAAATGATTAGAAGAATGAGAATGAAAAAATAATGTGACTCAAACAGGGGTTAATATTTATGATTTCATTTATTTGATATATGTTTTTTTTGTTGTTAAATCGTGGTTTTAAATCAAACCAAATCGAAAAAAGTGGGTTTGGTTGAAAAAATTCCAAACTGCTTTGTTATGATTTGAAAATTTATCACAAATTGTCCAAATCGAACCGTGTTCACCCCTAATATTTTTTATTATATTTGTTTTTGTTAATTTCAGTTTAGACAAAATTCACAAAAAAATAAATTGTTCTAAATTTTAAAAAGTTTATTTTTTAATCTTTTTGTACAGAGTGATTCATGTTAATCATATTTTTATTAATATTTATTTCTCATTAAAAATGAACAAATTAAAATAGACTAAAATATTTACTACAAAAATGTACAAAAAATAAAATAAAAATCTAAGCTATAAACTTTTGGTGTCAATTTTTTCATATATAATATTATGGTAATATTAGTTTAGTTCTCAAATATTATTATAGTATAGATGTCAAGAGTGTAAAAATTAAAAAAAAATTAGAGAAAATGCTATTAAACAAAGTAATATAAAATATTTCATGAATTTCCAATTTATGTTTATTAAATTATTCTAACTTTTATTTATGTAGACTTGTCAATTATTTGTGAATCATATTTGCAAAAAAAAAAAAACACATTTTGTAATTTTTAAGCGTTATTTTTTTAATTAAATTATCTTATCTAAATCAAAAGTATATAATTGATCTCCTTTCCACAGTAGATAGTGGACAAGAGGTTATAATCTCCATAGTTGATATGACAATGGTTGGAGATAAAGTAAGAAAAAAAAAACCGTTGATATGACAATGTCACATGTTGTCACATCAGTAGTGGGCATTATATCTTCAGTCCACTATGAGCAGCAGATCAGTTATACACTAAACTTTGGCTTCAACATTTTATGCCAATTATAATTAAAATTAAATTAGTTTCTACCTTGTGATTTAGGATGCTCTCATGTCATCTATTTCAAGTTGTCAAAATCTCTTTTTGATTCCTCAGTGTTAATAAAAGTATTGCTGTAAAACTGTATATTGAGAGAAAAAAAAAACTTAAAAGAAGACGACGTAAAAACAGCTAAATAAAGAAGCGATACCAATGGAACATGATACAACAAATAGAGAAAAAAAAGGGATATCCATATTATAATTAAATGACATTATTTGGTAATGAACTTTTTGATTTTATTAACAACGATGAATTATTTATGATGAATGTTAGTAACCGTCGCAGAGAAATGATATTATTCAAAGAAATATGAGAATAATTTTTTTTTTTGCACGTGTATATAGGAATAGAGGGTATAAGTGTCTTTTTATTTAAAAAATATATATTTTTAACAGTAAGAATGGATGGAAACCATCCAAAAGGATTTTTTGCACATAAAATCAATAGTTTGAAGGGGTTAATGTCAAGAGTGGAACGTTAGGGATCATTTGCTCACAAGAACCATATATTAGGGACCATGCATGCCAATTTTCCTAAAATATGTTAAGCCTGATAGGAATTAAAATCCAAATTTAAATTTAAATCGGTGATTAATTTTAGCAAGTTTTAATCATACATTGCATCAAATTTTATCAAAATCAAATTTTAAATCCCACCAAACATGGGCTAAAAGAAGGAATGATAGATCGAAATTAACAATTGTTAATAATTTATTTGTGCTGAATTTTTCTAGCAACAAACCAATCTGATCAAGGATTCTTGTAAAATATCATAGGTTTCTTCGAACACGAACTAATTGAAACAGGAAAATTAATTAAATTCTTAGTTCAAATTCAAATGCATCAGATCAATACAGTTTCTTATGATTTTGGGCAAGTTGGATACTCTAAAGGGAACCATACAGTTTTAAGCTGTTTGAAAGATACAATTTTAAAATTAACAAATATGTTTTACAATTTCAAAAATCAAGTCATAATTAAAATTTTTTATTAATTAAATATATTAAGGTCACATATTATACAATTTATGGTCACGGTTACGTACTAGTCACAATTACAGAACGTTACAACCACAAATCATAAAATTTATAGGTCACAACTTATTCATTGGTCACAAATTATCAAATTAATTGATCACGTATAATTTTTCGGTCACAAATCACAAATTTCATAGTCACAACTTCTTCATCGATAACTAATCATCAAATTAATAGGCCACATATTATTTCTTAATCACGAATCACAAATTTTATAGGTTACAACTTATTTCACGATAAAAAAATTGTCAAATATATTGATCATTACTTATTTCTCAATAAAAAATTATCAAATTAATTTGTCACAATTTAAAAAACTGTGAGTCACGATTACAAATTTAGTTGCAATCTCATTTTTTATGTCAGATATTACTTATTAGTCACAAATTATCTATTTATCGATCATACATTATGCATTGGTCACAATCATTCAAATAATTGGTCATAAAGACTTTTCATCCCAATTATCATATCTCCACTCCACCACCACCGCACCACCATATTCACTCATACCCAACAAATCTTGTTGTGCCCAATGTTCACCCAAATCTTGTTGGACCACCATCTCATACCCTTAACGCAAACAACCATTGGTCATCCATTCCATCGCCAATATTCTTCACCTCGCATGAAGTTACTCCTTCATAGATCTATCACGCGACCTTCATCCTCATCAATAATGCCATAGCCCCAACCAATCAGCATCATTCAATCAATCGTTTAGTCATTGTACTCGCACGCAGCTGCGCGTAGCGGTACTTCGCAACGATTAGGGACGGATTTAAACTTTTTGTATTGTGGGGTTAAAAATTAAAATGCATATAATGGCAAGAGTCAGTGTCAATAAATCAACATGAATTTTTTTAGTAACAATAAATGGAAGATGGATGGAAAACCTGAACATAATGCTGGCATAACGTCTAGCATTTTTAAATTTGAATGCAAAACCATCTTACACAAATGAAATTTGAAAAAAATAAAGGCAGTCTTACATGACCTAATTTTAACAGGAAATTATTCATATATTCACTACCATAAAATAATCATTAAAATAGAATCTAGTTCTTAAAGACTCGATTTTAAGACAATAAATAAGCGATGAAACTCTAAAAGGCAAAAACACCATCCTTAAGAGCTTACATGTAAGTATTTTCTAAAGAGGAACAACGAGACAAAATTTCAGCATGAAGTAGAACATCCAAATAATGTCTATGAGTTCCACGCAAAATTAATTTGTATGTTCTGTATTATTATGATCTTATATTATTTATATAACTCATATTTTCTCAATTTGGGATCAGACAAAGTATTAACACAACTAAAGACATAAACACAACAACTCCTTTATAAGTAATTTTTATCTTTAGTGGCACCTATATTCCTAAATTTCAAGTATCTATATCATTTAATTGTAAACCATTTTTGACTGAATTTAACCAAAACCAGTCTCAATAATATAGTCATTCAATTAGAATTTTTAACTTCTACTTTATTACCATTCTTATTTCCCTCTCTTCCAAATTCCAAATGCACTACACAAAAAATAAAATAAAATAATTGGGGTCGCTTGACCCCATGTGGGTCCGTCCATGACAACGATCACAGTGTTGCTATGCAACGCCTTTCACAACAGTGAACGGCGCTTCGCAGCGAGGGATAGAGAGAGGAGAGATGAAAATGATTTAGAATTTGGAAAATAAAATTGGGTGGGGGTGGATGGATGGGGGCGAGGTGGAGTGAGGAGGGTATATAAATTAATTTAATTTAATAACATTAATATTAAAATATAGAATTATCACCTGATTGTTGAACAAAAAACATTTAATCACGATATTTGAAATGGGCAGTTAAAAATCATGTGTTGGTGTAATTTCTCCCTATTCAAATTTGAACAGGATTAGGTTGTGGTATCATATGGACATGGGTCCAATACCATGTGAAAGTCTTTAATAGGTAGAGGACACATTAGACAATACTAATCGAAAAAAATAATTGAAATTTTGTCCATATTATACTGTTCAATTCTCATAAGGTAAATTCTTGTATTGCTCAAATATGAAAAACTCGAGTAACATATTAACAATGTTCACCTTTCAAGACGAAATTTTTAGACTCAATACCCTATCAGAGTCTAAGGCCCTGTTTGATCACCCTCATTTTCCATGGAACTGGGAAATTTTTTTCCATTTTCTCAAAAGTTGGCTGTTTGATGGCCAATAATTTGCCAAGAATTCATTTTCCTTTGGTCACCCTCACGCGCCCACTTTCTTGGTTTTTAAGGAATTTGCTTTCCTTTTGGTTTGAGTGGAAATCTATTTTCCATCTTTTTTTTTTGGCAATTGGAACAAATTCCAAACTCAATGGTAAAAAAATCTATTCATTTAATTGACAATTTGCATGAAAAACAAAGTCAAATGAACACACAAAAAAATTCGATTTTTTTTTTTTTTTTTAACTTTTTGGCAATCCAAAAAAATTCCATCCCCAATTCTAATAAATTTTATCTATTTAATTGACAATTTTCATGAAAAACAAGCCAACGGACCAGGTTGAAAATTATAAAAATCAAACACAATTATCTGGAATTCATTTTCTTTCCATCCATTTTCCACCTTTGCAATTAAACGGACCCTAAAATTACTCAAACTGAGCAGTCAGATTTCGAAAAACGCCTCCAAATTGTGAATGCGTGTTAAGGGTATAATCACACAATGTTTAAATACAATAGCAATTTTCAATAAGCATATATCTGATGCGTGATATAAGATATTGCCAATTTCTATCTAATCAATCTTACTAAATAAATGGTAAGTATGTAAAGTGAAGTAAATTGTACGTTAATGAACAGTACGAAAGAAGACGAAAGAATTTGAAAATAACGACGATTTTACTACTCAATTTTATCTATTACTGGCAACGGTTCTTAAGATAAAAAGGCGATCAATTGTGTGCTATCTTGGCAGCATTCTACTTTATACAACGTTAAAATAACATGTCTTTTCATCTTTCTTTTTTGATTTATTATACAATTGTTTGATTATTATAATATTATATTTTTAAACAATGACATGCTATCTAAGTTAATTGAAATGAGTTCGAATTTACTGTGGAATCACGAGGGATTAGTGCTAAAGTTGGGACTTCTTGTTGAATAAGTAGACAAATAATTTACTGCTGAAGTTACTTATTTTTTAAATCGACTTTTTCAATGAACCAGTGGATTAGAAGGAAAAGTTACAAAATTTCACGCCCAAGTTTCGTTGACCAAATTCACTTAAAACATAAGAGACTATAAAGGAAGTCAATTAACTATTTTAACTCTTGCAATTTCTTTTCCGCTAACTTAGGTGTACATCAGATGTTTCAAAGATTAAATATTGTAACACTTCTGAATTTCATCGTTGAGGAAAAATTCTCCACTACTGCCCCTTTCATGAGTTTGGCACGTGCCCAAAATCTCAGGGTGCCTAATCATATTTTTCATACAAATAGTCACTGGTCATCATCTTAGTTCGTTTACCAACTAATTAATTAGACGCAAATCCTTTCTTGAATCGATTATTTTCACACCTCTAGTGAACAAATATTATAGTTTGCTAATTTAGTATGAAAGGTGACATAAACTCAATGGATACGAAAACATTGATTAGTGAAACATGGTTTGCCTAATTTCATATAGACAACATGACAGGATCCCGCACAAGTTTTATCCCAAACAAGCACCAAAAACAAACAAAAGATGTCCCTACCTTACTAATATGACTGTTCTATGTTTTCTAATCTTAATCTTTGCAAAAACAATCTTGTCCTTAACTCTTGATTTGGCCTAATTAAACTCAAGAAATGACCCTATATATAATTATGTCTACAAATAGTGTAATATTTGTTGGTGGTGGTGGGATTTTGTTCAAATTTTGAAATCATTTGATTTGCATTTTAGGGGTAG
>CAIGRT010102622.1:0-14720 GCA_903798405.1 Fraxinus platypoda | reverse complement strand
AATCTTGAAAATGGATGAATATTCTTCAACAATCTTGTGTAATCCGCCTTGATCTTAATGCTTACACTCATTCTTGAATGATTTTATGATATGGATCAAATTTTTGAGAGGTGAGAGAGAGCTTCTCCAATGGCTGCTCCCCATATATTCTATATGATGAAATTATGCTAAGATTCACATCCAAGTTACATTCCAAAAGAGTTTCAATCAAATAAGGAAAGTTACATTTGTGTGCGCATTATTTTGTCTCTGTACAGCTTTCAGTATTTTGATCATAATTTTCTCTCCTGATGTCTGATAGAAGTAATTCAAAGTGAGTTGAAAATCTGACTCAATGGGCTACAAATATTTTAGAAATAAAATGTTTCTAATTCTAACTTTTACTATTTCAAAAATGAGTCTCAAATTCTGATTGAAAATTTAGAATATGTCTTGTGCGGGTGGAAATTGATTTGTAAAGATCATTTGATTATATTTCTTTCATTTTGACTTCTTATTGCATCAAATTGACACCTAACACTCAAATTTTCATCGTGGGGTCCATTACAACTTTTGAATATTTTCACTCTAGTCTCTGCACTTTGAATTTGCTTCATTTCATCAATTTTCTCATGTAATTTTGTTTCTTTATATTCCAATTATATCCAATTGAATCATTGACATCTTCGATCTTCATTTTGTCATCCGTCTCATCTATGGATTGTCTGGAATTTAGTCCCCGATTTTTGGATTTCGCCATTTTTCACTATTTTTGCATTCTTTTCTTCAATTCTTTGTCAAATATTGAGTTTTATCTATAAAATACAATATAAGACAAGTTAGGTATTATTTTATCCAAAGAATCGTAAAATATCATCGTTTAGGATCTCGAACAAGTATAGAAACTATACTTATCATGGAGGAGAAAGAAAGAAAGAGAAGGATATGGCTGTCTATTGCAAGAAAAATAGTTCAATGGTTTGCAAAAAGAGCTCCACGGTATTCTCAACTCGCAATCACAAGAGAGAGGTAATTGTGTAAATTGTGACAATAGAAAGTACCATGCTAGAGGACGGTGGGGGACAGGGGGAATTATTTAGGGACACTGTTCACATCCCCCGACTCATAATCGAAGTGGTCTTGTGTGCAGCCATCATTAAGTCGGCTGGGCTGGCTGTGGTTACAGAATCCCCTGTAGAAGTCCCCTTGACTCTCTCTCTCTCGATAGACACCAACTCGTCATCGATAGCTTTTTTGTAAATATTATTAGATTACACATCAAGTTTATTGTGTAGTAGTTTAGCATATTTATGTTACTTTGTACATATCGTATATATCAATACAACACGGTTAATTTTCTCTAAAATACTCGGCTGATTAAGGGCCTGTTTGGTACAGATTCTCCAATTCTACAGTAAATCAATTCTCATTTTCAACCACACATTCTTCAATAAAATAATATTTTCCATCACATCAATAATCTTATCTTCTTTTTCAACCACACATTTCCCATCATATCACTATTCAAAATCAANTTCTCCAATTCTACAGTAAATCAATTCTCATTTTCAACCACACATTCTTCAATAAAATAATATTTTCCATCACATCAATAATCTTATCTTCTTTTTCAACCACACATTTCCCATCATATCACTATTCAAAATCAATTCTTCCCCCAAAAATTCCCTACCAAACAAGCTCTAAATCTCTTCATAGTACAAGAAGTTATTCTAATGAAGAAAGCATGTGGCAGTCACCTCGGCTAATCCCACCCAATTTCTTATCTGCATCAACGTTGCTGCTCATGGAATACCTCGAAACCTTAAGAATAATATGTTGTGTGGTTCTTTTGTAATGTTTCAAAAGTTTAGGACACTAAGGAAATTTTTAATTTTCCTGTTTTCAAAGTGAAGAATAGTAGAAGTATCTCATTAGTCGAGTGAAATTATTCAGGAAGTAAATCATAATGATTAAAAAATTATTAAAATTTGAAAAAGGTCGAGTTTTGGGTAAATTTGAAATTTTTGAGTTTTTAGGGACTTAAATACAAATATGAAAAATATGCCTTAGATGGGGAAAATGATAAATTTCATACAATTAGTGAAAATAAGATCATTAATTGCTAGAAAACTAATTTGGGCTTCATTTGAGAGGTTTGAGAATCTAGGGACTAAATTGCAAATTTAATAGGTTAAAAAATGCACATTTTTTGACTATTGGCAATGCAGAGGAGTTTAAAGTGTTAAAAAAAGTATCAGTTTTATTTGTAACTTCTTTTAAATTTACAGACGTTTTGTATCACTGATGTTTAACATCAGTCTAAATGACAGTACTAATGGCGTTAAATGAAATATTCAATTAAACGAATCATATAATTTTCCCTTTAATTGAATTTATTACCTAACGACATATAGACAGGTGCTCTAAAACCAATGTTGTTATATAGCATTTTTTTTTTTAAAGCAAAAGTGAGAAGGAATCAATGAATATCGATTACGAATTATTGACACTTTCACAAATACTGGTTTAGATCGATAATTGAAGAAAAAATTCTAAGTATTTATCTTTATTGAAATTCAACTAAGAATTCTTTTGTCCTACCACTATTTAAATAGTGCAAAAATATGGTGAAAACCATACAATACCAAAAAGATGAAAACACCCCTAAGCTAAATAATTAATGACTCAATTAAGATGAACCAAAAAATAAATAAAAAGCAATAAAGGATCAACCAATTCTGTCGTCCTAATAGAGAGCGACGTATTAATATTTCGGCAAATAGGGATGCTGCATAAATGCTAAATCTATATCCACCACATCACTATTTTAAAGAATAATGTTATCCATCCAATATCGTTATCAGCATATCATAGTGTTTAGAATTGGAAATCTTAATTCGATTCAACGGGGAGCAATCAATTAGTAAAAAGAAATAAATACACAAAATTTATAGAAGTTCGACTCAATGTGAGATTACGTTACTTTCCATTGTTGTAGTAATTCACTATAATGAAAATAAATTAACAAGAGAAAATGTACATCTATCTTTTCTAACCGCTCTTTCTCTCTTTTTATGATGATAATCTAAAGGTCTCCTGAAAACATCCCATTTAGAAGACAAATTAGGGCAAGATCGAAATTTACAAAGGACTCAAACCCCTTCCAACCCCTCACGAACCTCATTGTGGAGGTCGATCTGCTTACCTGCTCTGCTTCAGAGGGACAATAATTACGCTCCACAACTTAACACGTAGATCATATTAAATGGACCATAATTTTCTGTATTTAATTGAACATCTGATTAAAAGTCGTAAGTACTTCTATATAGACTAATGTTGAACACCACTGATACTAAATTACGTTACTCCCATTTTAAAACGTCTATGCTGTCGAACTAATATTATTTGGTATGTACTAAGCATTATCTGTCATGTTTGTGACATTATATTATCTACATGAAAATCCCTTGTGCCCATTATTATGTTGCATGTGCATCTTAGAAAAGCATGCCGGATATTTTGTGATTATGTTTATGATTACAAACTTATTAACTAACAAATTATAATCCGCTTCAGCGGTGGGTCAGTCCTCCTCCCTAGTTTAGAAGGGCTAAACAAGGCAATAATTGACCTGCCTTGATTAGATTGCCTAATCGAGGAAGTACACTGCCTAGGTTTGCGAAAATTTGATTTCGAAAAAAAATTTAGAAAAATAAAAATAGACCAATTTAGTCCACTTTTTCCATGGGTTAACGAGTCGATCTAGAAAATTGAAAAGTATTACCACTCCAAGGCTAGATCGTTAACCCATCCGATGGGATGAAAATGGGTCCGATCGATTGCGTAAAGCCTGCAATAGCAACGAAATCGGGGAAAGTATACAGACATTCAAGAGTTCTTATGTATTTCCACGCTATTTGAGACCTCGAAAAATGGGGGCAAGGTCGGGATTGCCATCCAATCCCACCCCTTCAGAATTTTTTGAGAAACGGGCCCGAAGCAGGAGTAGGAGTCGGGGTGGGCTGTGATTAAAATATATCTATTTTCTCTATTTTGTTATTTAATTATTTTTTGTATTATTGTATATATTTTTAAATACGATTTAAACTGAATAATAACAATAATTAAAAAATAAAAATAAAAATTGGGAGTAGTGATCATTTCTCCCATCCCCTCCTCGTTTACTATTTGAGATGGAACTATGCAGGGTGGGGCAAGAGTTGGAAATTTTGTCATCCATAATTTGAGCTATTTCAAAGTTTGGTTTTAGTAACAACTCCGTTATTTTGACACGTCTACTAGATGGTATTAGGTCCAAGTTTCAAACGCGTGGTTATAATTAATTGTTAACTTTGACTTAGATTAAAATTTGATTTTTAATTTCTACCAAACAAATCGTATATCGTATTGCATGAGCTCAACTCATAGGTAGATTATACTAGAAAATAAATTAAGTCAATAATGGCTAATATTAGTTGGCTCAAATGGAATGATCAAAAGCTGACTTTATCATAAGAATTTAAATGATAGACGAAAGTGCATAGCCAGGGAAACACCTACATGCATTTTAGCTACTTAATTACCCTGCCATTGACTTTCTTGATATTTTAAGAGCCTTTGTGATGCAATCAATTTTGACCTTTTATTACTCTTGATCAGATAAATTATTTTAATTTATAAACCAGAAAACATCTATGAAGAAACAAATACGATTTAACTTAAGTCTATCATAAGGTGAGATTTTGGGTTCGAATCTTGGGGGACGGGACAGAAAGTTGTAAGTTAACGACTTGATCATAGATGTTGGATCGTTACAAAAAATGACCCGAGCTTTGTACTCGACCATTCTCATACGTACTGTCCTTTTTATGAGAGTTTGGACCTATTTTACTTCTCACATATTTCTTTCGCGACCATTAAGTTTCCAATCCAAGATATCTGTTTTATGAGAGACTTAACTTGAATTTTGGTACTAAATGAACAACTAATTTGTCAAATACTATTTGGAGACTTCTACATACAAGATAAGTATTTGATTGCACTATATATATGCTCCTTGGGTAAAATACAGCGTTTCGAAAAAGTTTCAAGATTTCTTTATGAATCAATTAGGCATAAAAGTGCTGTTTTACCATTTGATGTTCATATTCTTCTATGTGGAAGCACAAAGTCCATCAAATGAAGAGCAAGCGCCCAATTCACAAGATGCAATCAACAATTTTCAACCAAGTCTAGCAGTTGTAATTGGTATTCTCTCTATCATGTTTTCTTTAACTTTTATCCTTATTCTTTATGCAAAGTTCTGTCACCGAGTGCCGTCTGAACATAACATGAACCTGCAAATTCAAGATGGATTGGCTCGATCAAGGTCTCGTGCTTCAGGAATCGATGAAACCATAATCGAATCCCTGCCTCTTTTTAGATTTTCTGCGCTTAAGGGTTGGAGGGAAGGCCTTGAATGTGCTGTTTGTTTGTCGAAATTTGAAGATATTGAGATTCTTAGGTTGTTGCCTAAGTGTAAACATGCATTTCATATTGATTGTGTTGATCAGTGGCTCGAAAAACACTCGACTTGCCCTCTTTGCAGGCAGAAAGTAAGTGCTGATGATCTTTCAGAATTGACATATTCGAATAGTTTCAGATTTTTATGGAATAATCAATCAGAGATTAGAGAGGAATCCAACATAGAATTATATGTTGAAAGAGAGGAAAGTTTTAAAGGATCTTCAAGATTTAGCATTGGCGGCAGTTTCAGAAAATTTTCTGATAAGAGCAAGAAGGAAGAAGAGTTGCCTATACGAGAAATTGTCGATGATCCTGAAGAAAAAGACAAGAAAATTCTTCACAAATTCAATCACAAAATAACTGTGTCTGATGTTATGTTGAAGAATCGTTGGAGCAATGTAAGTTCTTCCGATCTAATGTTCTTGAATACGGAGATGCTTAACGACATTTCCAGTCGAAGATTTTCTTCTTTGGATTCGAGGAACGAGCAAGAAAAATCCATGGAAACAAAAAATATGGTTGTGGAAGAAAATGAACAGATCATAAATATAAAGAAGGAGATGGAAAGAAAAAGAGTTTTTGAGGACAAAATCAAGCAGAGTGATTACTCCTTCCCATTTCCAAGTTTTCCTACAACCTCAGGTGAATCCCAACAAAACTCAAGATTCGGGTCGAAAATTTCGAATTCAGACAAGAGATCAATGTCTGAAATAACAAGCCATCAAAGATTCAACAACAGAGATTCTTCTTATGTTCAAGAAAATAATTTTAAGGAGGAAAAATTGAGAAGGCTATGGCTGCCTATTGCCAAAAAAACAGTTCAATGGTTTGCAAATAGAGAAAAAAGGGCTCCACAGTCTCAATCTACAACCTCAAGAGAGAGGTTAAATGTGTAAATTCTGGTACAGTAGAAAAGTTATTAAATTCTGGTGAATTTAGTTAGGGTTTTAACATACAAGTCTTTATACTGCATTCATTAGTTCAAGAGACAAACATATACCTTTTTGTACTTGTTTTTTTTATACACTTTCATTTCTTGAAATGTAGTTTTTGGATGTATATTTGTTAGAATATAATGCTATTCATAATAAGTGACAAGCATAATCATTATACGTGAGAACTTATTATTTGAGACATTAGTTTCTTGTAATTTTGTTGTCATCAGATAACTAGTCAATGCCGCAAATAACAAACTGTCACGTATGATGACTACTGCAATTATTGATTAAGAATAACATTAATCAGTCTCTTTTGGAGGATGCTTGATGGCATTGGATTGGACAAGATTTGATGCAATTAATGAAGAAAAGTGTTTGATAAAAACTTTCGGATATGTTGTCCCGTTTTATCCCATCTAATGTATCGAAATATCATGTGTAATCGAATTGTTTGGTCATTTTGTCCGTCTAATGTGTCGAAGTATCATGAATGTTTCTAAAATCTTCTTTTTCAAATAATACCATTCTAGTAACATGGACTACCTCTGGGACATGGTTTTGTGCTACATTCTTTGATCAAATGGGAAACCCATCTCTATCAAATAGCAGAACTTCAATAATTAAATGCTATATGGTTCAAGATTTTGACACGTAACACAAGAGTTGAAATTTTTAATTAATATACAACTGTTCAAGATGACTAATTCAAATTACATTTCTTGTCCTAATATTAAAGTGATGAGAGAGAAAGACTGTTAATCATTAATTATTAATTCGATTACGCTACTTATACAGAAATTATTTTGCGATATTTTGCACCTTTGTTGACATATGCTAACGTGACCTCATTTTGGCCATTGATTTGAAGAAATGAAGTTTAAATCAAGGACCACCTCAACATCCGTCAATGTAAATGTAAAGAAAATTGTACAAGTTACAAAATCTTTATTAATTAAGTTATTCATTATGTCATTATGCATTTAGTCAACAAACCCTCAACACAATTAAATATTATCTTATCGTATCTATATCTGTCAATGCATATTATATATTTTTGTGAATTAAGTAAAAAAATAAACAAAGTAATGATGTAAGAGATGACTGGCGCATAAAATCTTGAATTAAGCTCCTTTATCAGAAAGAATTTGCCACCCTACTTGATCGACACTCACATGAGTGGGACCCATGTGAATACAATTTTTTTTTTAAAAAAAAGCTCCCCTATTGTGAATATCCTGTCACGGAGCATAGTAGCATTGTAAAATCTTGCATAGTTTGAGCATGCATGGTTGCATGTAACATGATGTTTGTTCTATTGCGCGCGCATCTAGTTAAGTCTTGTTTCATAGAAATTATAGTCAAGATTTTAATCCAAGTCAATGTCCACAATCAATTTTAATAACACATTTCATGAGACCTCCAACTTTTCAACCTCACATTTTAGGAAAAATTGCAGTCGAGGTACCAAACCTTTCACTTATTTGCAAACTTTGCCCAAATCTTTAGTTTATATCACCCACGGTACCAAACCTTTCAAAAATTAACACATAAGATCCAAATGGATGATTTCTGTTAATTTGACCGTTAGTTGACCAGATAATTGGCATTGACTTTAATATTGACTAATTTTAAAATGTTAAAATGGTAATTTTACATTTTTTTATAATAAAATAACTAAAATCAAATAATTAAAATTAAAATTAAAAACCAAAAACAAACATCTTCTTTTCCATTTACCCACACATACCCACCCCAAAAAATCACCACCACTACCGGATGGCACCCACCCAACGCCGGCACCATTACCATCTCCTCCATCGCCACCTTCATTCCCATCACCCAACAAATTTTTTCTTCCCCAAATCTTCAAACCCCAACATATTCGACGAGAATTTTATTCGGATTATTACGAACTGCAAATATATTGAATGCTTCACAAGCTTGTAGAGCAGCATTGGAGAAGAAAATTGGATCATAGTTAGAGCTAGCAACTTTAGAAGATTTGCTCATTTCGAGTTATTCATATTTGAACAAAACAATATACGATGTTGATTGTGTGGAAAGAATTTTGAGATATTTTCTTGAAGATTTAGAGGATAGATCTGCGAATAAAATTGAAGGCGAAGAAAGATCCACGGCATTAATGTTAGTTGGAAAATTGATTGACGGTTCCTTATTGGAAATCGCATCTGATGTTAATTTGAAGCAAGAAAAATTCTTCGATCTCCCCATTGCTTTGCCTGACCATGCCAAACTCTTCGATGACGGCCTTTTATCGCGTCGTTGATGTTTATCTCAAGGTAAATTCGTTGAATTGGCATTATATTGAGGGAAAAAACTTGCTTTTTGTTGATTGAGGATTTGAATGTGCAAGTTATTTTCTGTTCATTTACATAGGCACATGCTCAAGGCGCCCAAAACGAGCGGCCTCCACTTAGAGTGGTGGTTCATGTGGGAAAGAAAGTTATTGTGCCCAGATTTGGAGTTTGAAGATTTGGGGAAGAAAAAATTTATTGGGTGATGGGAATGAAGGTGGTGATAGAGAAGACGGTGGTGGCGCCGGCGTTGGGTGGGTGTCGTCCGGTAGTGGTGGTGATGGTTTTGGGGTGTGGGTAGGGTGGGTATGTGTGGGGTGGATGGAGAAGAATATGTTGGTTTTTGGTTTTAAATTTTAATTATTTGATTTTAGTTATTTTATTATAAAAAAGTGTAAAATTATCATTTTAACCTTTTAAAATTAGTCAAAATTAAAGTCAATGTCAATTATCTGGTCAACTAAGGGTCAAACTAATAGAAATCATCTATTTGGACCTCATGTACTAATTTTTGAAAGATTTGAAACCATGGGTGGTACAAATTAAAGGTTTGAGCAAAGTCTGCAAATAAGTGAAATGTTTGGTACCTCGATTGCAATTTTCCCCACATTTTATTAACTTCTATCAAAAATTACTAAAAAATGATTTTAATATCCACCAAATAGGGGCAAAATATTAGGCCTCTATTTGAGCTCCATTTCCGAGGGAAAATATGTTTTGAAATAGTGACTTTTTAAAAAAAAATGTATGATTAAAAAATAGGAATTTTTTCTTAAATTACGTGTAAATTTATTTTATAAGAGAATGTGTGGTAAAAAAATGAATTTTATAAAAATAATTTTTGGAAAAAATGGAGCTCAAACATATGCTAGGTTGTTCATTATCCTATAGAAGGTTAGAGTAAACTGTACTATACTTGATATGAATTAATTAATTAATTATTTAAGGCTTGCAAATTGTCCGTGAACTTTGGAGTGTAAAAAAAATTTATGATATTCACAATCATATTACATGAATATCAAGGTTGATATAAAACTAGACATAATGTTATATGACATTCTATCATTAAATAGCTTAAAATACAGTCAACTTTTCTATCCAATCATCCCCTAACACATGCAAATATGTTAATCTTTCTTTCAAATCCTTCTAACAAAGTAACTTTATCATGATATTTACTCCATTATTGAATTTCATAAATCTAAATTGATTATGATATTGATAAATATTTGTGAAGTGTTTATAAAATATTTAAATGCTAAATATTTATGGGTGATCAATAGTGAAGTAGTACCATGAGCAGAGGCGGAGGGCTTAGGGGTAAGGCTTAGCCCTGACCTCTCCCTACGCCTTTGACCATGAGGGAAAGGTGAATAGAATCATCGAGGAATGAAGTAGAATGTGAAACCATAGCTCCCAAATAGTGGAATGAGCCAAGTCTCTGTAAATAGATAGAAATGCGTATATGATAAGTGAGTAATACTTGAAAGTCCCATAAAATATGTTGATAACAGGTTATTTGATCGATTATAAATAACTTTAAAACATTTGTCAAAATGGGCTAAGTTGACAACAAAACTCTGATGTGGCCTAAAGAAGGCAAATATTGATATACATCATTAGTTTATGTGGCAGTATATTCCTTTCATTAGACAATGAATCATGGAGCTCGTTGTCATGTAGACTTGTGTGGATAATGAATAGCATTACTCGAAAAAGATTTTAATTTTTAGTTATTTCTCTCAATTAATTTTACGTAGTTCCAGTGGTGCTTACCCATCTAGATGACATAAAAAACTTGTTTGGGTGAGTTTAAATCATAATCACTATTAGTCAAATATATTTTTTTATTCACACATTTTGCCTAACGATTAAATTATGTTGGATTTTAAGAGTAAAATAATAGAAAAGTGAAATAGAGAAATAAACACAAGTATTTAACGTGGTTTGACGATGTGCCTACATCCACAAAGAACGAAGCGGATATTTTACTCAATATGAATAATATGATTACATCATTAGTATCTATATTAACTCTAGCCCAAACTCAAACCCAAACCCATACAGAACTTTAGGGCCCGTACAAGAAAAATACACCTATACCGTTAGCGTTCTTGGCAAACTAACAGTGAATTAAACCCAAAAGGCCGATGCCGTCGCTCTGCTATGCTCTGTTCCGACATCGACCAATTTGATTCAGTAATCTTGTGTTCCATTTTATATGAGTCACGTATACAACCAGTTAATTAAAACTCTCCCGAACAAGCACATATATCCAATTAAATATGCCATATATCTTTAAGATGGTATATTATTCATGAAAAATGTTGAGGTGTCGTAACTTTGACAATATAAATGACTTAAATAAGGGGATGTCACACAATTTAAATAAATTAATTAATTTTACCTAACAATTTTAAATTATTTCAATTACATGTTCAACATTAAATACAAAATGACAAATATATTTGAAACCTATTTCTATAGCGTAATGCTATCTAGTATTAGTGGTGTTAGAACACCATTTTATGTAACATTATGTGATAGATTCAATTAAATGTGAAACATTGTGATAAATTTAAATGAGCATTTCATTTAATGATACCTAAATTCATCTAGACTCATATTATAATATTAATGATGCTAAATAATATTACTCATTTCTATACGTCTGACTATAATTGCATCGCGATATAAAGATGGACGAAATGGATAGAATCAAAGCAATGCAAAAAGAACCTTTCTTAAGAGAAGAAGACAGAGAGTTTGAATAAAAATAAATTGAGACGTCAGACGTGACGTTAAGAAATTTCATTGTCACGTGTAGGATTAGCAACTTCCCAGGTTAATGATAAATTAGTTTCTGTAAAATGTTTTATATGTCAACCCCATGCTGTCCATTGGACCATCCCTTGTATATATATTTTTTTCATTTTTATTTTTTTCAGCTTAATTAAATTTTCACATTATGTACCTTCGCTTTCCATGTGTGACAAAAAGTTGGCTGTGTTTAGGCACAATATCATATTGGTAAGAGGTTAGGTGAACAACATCAATCATTAATGAACATTGGATTTATATTCAACCATATTGAATAAGTATGTTCGGTAAGACTTTGTCATCTTGAAAAAATAAAAGTATCTAGCCGATGCACATTCACACTACTAGATTAACTGCATGCACTCGTACAAAAATAGCTAATCGAGTCAGTTCACCATAAATCGTTCTTATCATCTTTACTCGAGTATTTATGCCTAGAAATGTAGATGAACTACACAACTTATTCTCGGCCCCAAACTTAGTTATTTGAATGCACAAGGCGGTGAACGGGAAAATCCATGATTGAATATTAAGCGGGTGTGTTTCACGTAAGACAAAGGCCTCTAACGCAATCAAAGAGCCAAGTTTTGATAGAGTAGTAATTCTTTCTAATTTGAGGAAGAGAAATCGATAGACCATCCGTTGAAAGAGGAAACTTCAATTTTCGCATAAAATCATTGTTTGAAATGCAAATTAATATGTTTAAACAGGGGGGCGATGGAGGGGTTGAGCTTAAAAAAAAAAAAAAAAAAAAAAATTCAGGGAGAAATTTTTTTTTTTTTTTTTTTTTTTTTTTTTGCTTCCTCTCGGCTTTGCCCCCTTTTTTAAAAATTTAAACGGACTCAAGGCTCATGTAAGGATTGATGTTTGAGCTTTGTTTTGCACGCATGTAGCCATAAGATAATTCAATTAAGGATCCGTTTGATTGGAAGAATGGAATTTTGGTAGAAAGAAAATAAATTTCAAGGAATTGAATTGTCTAGAACTTGTTTTATTGGGAATTGTCAATTAATTGTGTTTGATTGGTATAATTTCCCACCCGTAAAATATTGAAATTTTGGATCTTTTGATATTTGTTTGACTTTGTTTTCCATGAAAATTGTCCATTAAATGGATAAAATTTGTTACAATTGGGAATCGAATTTGTTTCCATTGTAAAAAATAATAAAAATAAAATTTAAAAATAAAAAAAAAAAAAGTTGCCTTGAAAAGCTTTTCCTATCAAAGTGGTGGGAAATTGAAACATGTCCCCCACTTCATGCATTTGAAGTATATTAAAATGAACTTTAGTTGTCTAAAAGTCGTTATAAAGCTCTGCCATGTAAAGAAATTTCTGATTGATTAGATATAACAATGGGATAGGATTGAGGCACCTTTGTATGTCGCTCTGTTGAATTGCATGGACGAACGGACGGGACAGGGATGTGATGAGATTAAAATATTAACAATTTTCATTTATTTATTAATTGTTATCTTTAAATACGATTTAAATTTAAAAATATAGAAAAAAATACTCAAAACTGGATATGTTCCTCGTTCTTAACCCAATTCTCCGACTAAATAGAGAATTCTTGCCTCATTTGGAGAAATAGAGCATGACAATACGGAATTGGACTAAGCCCCCGTTTGGTGCACATTTTTGGAAAAAAAATACGTTTTTACTGTTGATGTGATGGAGAATATGTGGTTGAAAAAAAATGAAAAGTTATTGATGTGATGGAAAATATTATTTTATTGAAGAATGTGTGGTTCAAAATGAGTAGAAAAATGAGAATGAAAAAAATAATGTGGCTTAAACAGGACCTAAGACTGAATGAGACGGGATGGGGTATCTTGCTATTTCGGTTCTCATTTAATCGATGATGGATGACAAATAATAATAAAATATTTTGACATCCTAATCTGGCTGGTTCCTCGTACCCGTACAATTCCCCAGTGCCAGCCACACTATTCACTTACTTATTCCCTCCCTTTTCTCCTACCATATTAATACGAGAAATTCTGATCTTATCTTGTAACGATAAAATTGCGTTTGTACATACTTTATACACGGAGATGGTGAGGATAATTCCTATGGCATCATCGATTAGGCACTCTGTTGGAGATTCGAACCCTGACTGTTGTGCTACCTTATATTTTTCAGTCTAAAGTCGTGGTTATAAAACACGTTTTTACTTACTGAGCTATTTCACTGGATCTTGACATCTGTCCCACTGCTGAACGTTGGATGGAACTTAGACTGAGATATATATATATATATATATATACATACTGGGTTAACTGTTCATCTTATCATATTTTTCATCTCTCTGGCTTTCCGACTTTGGTTAGGGTTTCGAGAGAGTTCTTCTACTGTTGATTAGGGTTTCATTCGATTGTGATTCTCTGTAAAATCTCTCGTTTAATTCATTGTTCTTGAGGGTTAGCTTTAGAATACTTCATTTCCTTGTGTGGAAATCTGTTAGAATATTCTGGTGTAATATTCGAGTTGTTAATTTGGTGATTCTTGAGTGATACAAACCAGATCTGTTGAAACCTCTTGAAGAGATAAATCTCTAAACTGTATTCTTTCTTTTTGGCTGAACTCTTGTAACCATTGTTGCCAGTTTTAAGGTGGTATAGTGCAACCCAGCGTTATCCTTTTGTGGATGCTCAACAGGGGATTGTGTTTATACCGAACCTCTGAGGCTTAGGTCGAAAAATCTATTGTGTTCATTTTACTTTCTGTTTTGAGATTGTTTCTTTTAGATCTTGTTTTAATATCTTGTGACTTGCGCCTTTTCAGTGGTATCAGAGCCTTGACTGAAAGAACACGATACCTAGATCTTTGCAGAAAGGTTAAAAGAACAAGATACCTGGATCTTCGTAGAAAGGTTCGATCTATTGTAGATAAAAAAAATTTGGAACTGCTGAAAAGCACGTTAAAGAAATCAAGTCTTTGTTGACTCGCTTGGTGAGATCTTTCTTTTATTTCTATACAAGCTTTTAAATTCTTTAGGGTTTCTTAATCATACCCTTGATTTACCAAAACACCGTTGAAACCTCCTTGAGACCAATCTTTGTCCAGTAGCTCCTGCGAGGCTCCTGGAATCTGAGATAAATCAAGTTTGGGTGTGTTTTCTGGAGAATCTTGCTAGAGTAATCTGTGAAACATAGAATG
>CAIGRT010102617.1:0-18713 GCA_903798405.1 Fraxinus platypoda | reverse complement strand
CTTCTTCACAACATGTTAGGCTAGATTTATTTGTGTTAGGCGAACGATGAACCTTGTAATATGAATTTTTAATCTTTAGATTTACATACTTGACATTGAAAACACTTTTTGGAGATTGAATTATTTATATAGTTTTCTTTTCTCCATAATTATTGTGCACGGTAGTTGCGTGAATGTGGTGTCCTATTTTATGCATTTGAAAGAAAGGAAATATGTTCGACGTTTATAAATGTCATAGGGTCCGATAGGGGACAAAAATATACCGCCGTACTCTATGTGAATCTTTAAGTGTTCATAAAAATTCACGCATTCTTATATGTTCGCATCCATCATAAAAATATAGTCGGGTCATATATGAGAGTATGTTTAATATTACTCGAAAGAGATTGTTAAATAAAATGTTCTTAAAAATTCATGCACTTTTATATGTTCGCATCCATCATAGAAATATAATTGGGTCATATATAAAAGTAGGTTTAACATTACTCGAGAGAGATTGTTAAATAAAATAGGAACATTGATTCTTTAAAATTCAATTGTGTTGTCAAAGTGTAGAACTAAGTTTACAAATGATTGTTGCATGAGAATTTGAGATCCTAGTACGTTTGTTATCTATTAAATACATCAATTACATTTAGTATAATTTTTATTTAGTTTAGATTAATTTATTCATAATTTTGTCGTAACAAACACATCATATTATTCTTGTTTCAGTTAAGATCGTGATAATTAAAATTGAACTAATTAAACTCAGTGGGACAATACTTTGACTTAAAATACACTTTATTAATTGTTAACAAACAGTACACTTGCGGTGATTTTAATTCGAAATATATTTTCGTGAACATCCACCTTGACTTTTGAATTGTCCAAGGCCTCCAAAATAGGAATTCTTCCATATCTCCTTCAAATCAAATAATGCACCCAGTCTCTTCCGCACTTTTGGTCTTGCCACTTAGACAATTCTAGTAGACCCTTTTTTTATAGCTATAATTCTCACCTAGAGAATTACTATACTTCACTATAAAGAGTATATACATTTAGAATCAACACATTCTAAATATTTTAAATCAGCTCATGTCGAATAAATTTGATGAAAATTACTGTACAACTCCTATCTTTGGCTTTTTTGGAAGTTCATCAGCCATCGACATTAATCCTACCACACAACCTACATCAATGTTAATTCAATGCTCATTTGAAAAATTGTGGACCCACTAATAATAACACATCATCTATCAAATGCATATCATAAGAATGAACATACTCTTTTCAAAGAAAACCATTGTCTCTCATGAAGAAAAGAATCGCACTGTTAGAGACAACGTCAATATCTCCATTTACTGACTTCAAGCAATTAGTCGAACCCGCTCTAGCTTTTTGGATAAATTTCCTTGAGATGTCAAAATTGTCCACGTTTCCCAAAATGGTTATCTTTTCTTCAAATCCTTGTGCAATTCATTTGCTACAAGTCAAATTAAATTGATTTTACCGTCAAACTTCTCTATTTTGTATTTGACACTTGACATATATTTTTTGTGCTTCATCATTCCGAACCTGACGTTATGATAACGTTATGATAGTTGAGGATTGAGACCAGTTTATCAATATGCCCGCTGGATCCCTTCTCAAAGCATTTATTTCTATGCCACAAAACAAAAAATAGAGGAGAAGAAAAAAAGAAATCATGTGAAAAACTTCAAAATCGAATAAAAACACGGATTGTCAATGACAAAGATATTTCACTATATAATTTTTTTTCTAAAAATTATGTAGAATCTCCCTCTCTCTCTCTCTCAGAGACTCCCCAAGCACACTCCACCTCCCCTTAAGAGAGACTTAAGTTGAATCCCAATAACAATTGCAAAAAAAAAAAAAGGTAACTTACATATTGTTCACTCTGGGAGAGACTGAGCCTATCTTACCCTCACAGATTTTGTCATGTCCCAAAGATTCAAATTTAATATCTTTACCTTATGAGAGACTTAAACTGGATCTTGGTACCAATTGGACAAATGGGTCGTTACACAATGAGATCTCGAACTTGGGATAAATAAATTCTTAAGAGGGGGCCTTTTTTTAAAGGGATACAAAAGAATGATCTTTTGAATCTATTCGATATGAGATTTATAATAGTCTTATTACAAATAGGAATATAAAAGTCTTATTCTCTTTGGATAGACAAACATAATCTTATTTTAATTTGATAATAATAAGTTAGAATTCCAACAATCAAATTTTTATTAGTATGCTATTGCACAACGAAACTAAGAGGTTTAAGAACTTGGAAATTTAAGATTCGGCTACAAGAATGTGCATTGTGGTGGCGATATATGCTCTCACATAATTATACTCCTCTATTGTTTGATCTATATCATCATCATCACCACCATTCATTTGTATGTTGGAAAAATGACTTTGTGGTGCCAATTTTGGTATAATTTTAAGTGGGACCCATTCATTCATTTTAAAAGATCAAAGTTGATTCGTGTTCTCTTCTGTGAGAATATCAAAAGTATATATTTACTTGCCAAAAATGATAATTGGGTTAATGAGAAATTGGAGTTTAAAGTTGACTATTGGAAGATATTTATGTGTTGGAGGGAAAATTAATTTAGTTTGTCCTCAATAGAAAAATGAGCAAGGTAATGACTAGTTTAAATATGGCTAAACTTTGAAAATGTGTAATCATGTGTAGCATACATGCTCTCTCTACGTGCGTGTGCAGGGGGTGCAAGTCACGGACTGAATTAAAATTTTGAACTTTTGTGCAGACGCGATCTGTAGACACGAAAATTGGATCATATGGACAAAAACTAGACCCTTGGAAAGGACCACATTTTGCCTTTATTTCTTATAATTTTTTTATTTTCTTCAATAGGCTTTCCAACCCTTAAAACTCTCATTTTTATTACCTATTAATGGAGAAATTATATTGTTGGATTAGTGATGGTGTTAAAGGTTGTAACATCTGTAACTCTCGGTCTATTTGCCTTCAATTCGAGCCTATTTATATAGTTGGTTTTTCACCCTTTACACACGAAATTTCTTTCTCAATCTGAAAATCATTTCTACAGTTTTCTATCTTTCTGTCAAAAGTTTGGTGGTAAAGTTCAAGGGCAAATCCAATTCACCAGTATAGAAATTTAGTGCTCAATTTGTATAGGTTCTTCCAATGTATCCCGGGAGACAAACGCTTATAGAAACCTAAAGTACTTACGGTGAGGGAACAATTCTATCTTAAGGACACTGTGTTTACACATGCCTCAATTTGCTAGTTTCTTTTTTCATGTTCTATTGTTAATTTCTTATTTTGTTCTTTTTCAGTATATACATAATATTACATTTTTTAATATTGTATAACGAACAGATTCATAAAAGAACAAACATGTGGTATATTTTAACCTTCGTTAAGAAACTAATACTTAATTTGAATTTTCAGAAATGAAAACAGAATCTACCAATATGGATGTTGCTACTGAAAATCAGATTATGGTTCAAGTACCAAGTCCTGTTATAAACCAGACTGTGGCAAAATTTCCAGCCATGCTGTGACCTAAACTGTGGCTGAAACAATTGGTCCTACAATAACTTTCCAATTAATCATGGAGAAAAATAGAAGAAATTCAGTGGTTTGAATTTCAAGAGGTGGCAACAGAAAATCTTATTTTATCTGACCACATTGAATCTTGTAGGGTTTTTTACTAAGGATGTTCCAAAACTCCAAGAAGGTGAGGTAGATACACATTCTGATTTTCTATGTGGCAACTATGTTATGAATAGTTTGGTTGATTCACTATACAACGTGTATAGTACTATGAAAGCAGCTAAGGAGTTGTGGAAGTCTCTAGATTGTAAATATAAAATTGAAGATATCGGAGCTCAAAAATTCATTGTTGGTAGGTTCTTAGATTATAAAATGGTGGATCCAAAGCTGTAATTAGAAAAGTACATGAACTCCAAGTAATTCTTCATGAGATTCATACCAAGGGGATGAATTGTAATAAAACTTTCCAAGTTGTTGCTTTTATTAAGAAGTTGACTCCAATGTAGAAAGATTTCAAGAATTATCTTAATCACAAGCAAAAGGGAATGAACATTGAAGCATAAATTGTTAAACTTCGAATTGAAGAAGACAATAGAAGTTCAGAAAAAAAGGAGTTCAATCCCAATGTGGCTAAAGCCAATGTTGTGGTCCACGATCAAACTTCTAAGATACCTTCAAGAATAAGTCTGGACCATTTGGTAGCAAAGAGGCTAAGTTGGGACCGAAAGATAGAATTTCTATGAAGAAGTTACAAGAAAAGTGCTTCAACTTTAACAAAGTAGCCACAATCTTCTGAGTATAGATTGCCTAACAAGAATAATAAAAAAGAAGCAAATGTATGGATGTATCTTGCCTAAGTGGCGGTACCTATATCAAAGAAGGTGAAAATATGCCTAAAATCTATAAACTGCATCTTTATTGGTTATGCACATAATAGTAGCGCTCATCGATTTCTTGTGCATGAGTCTAAAATCCCGAATACATAGAAAAATACGATAATGAAATCGAGAAATGCTTTGTTCTTTAAACATATATTTCAGTACAAATTCAAAGAGGAAACAAGCTCATCTAAACGGTCACATGAGACCATGGTTGAAAATAGTCAAAACTAAGGACTTGAAGAGAAAGTTGAGGTTCAACCAAGACGTAGCAAAAGAGACAAAAAAAATCTTATGGTCCTAATTGTTTGACCTATATATTAGAAAGTGAACCTTAAAACTTTCAAGAAGTTATGAACTCTTTAAAATGACCTCAGTGGAAGGAGGCTATTAAAAGTGAAATAGATTCCATTTTACAAAATTACATGGGAGTTTGTAGATCTTCCTCCAGGAATCAAACCACTAGACTACAAATGGATTTTCAAAAAGAAAATGGAACTATCGAGAAGTATAAGTCTAGACTGGTGATAGAAGGTTACACACAACGAGAATGCCTTGATTACTTTGATGCATATTCTTCAGTGACAAGAATACCATCTATTAGGATGTTGCAACTTTGTAAAATCTTGAAGTACATCAAATGATTATTAAAATTGCTTTTTTTGATGGAGATTTCGAAGAAAAAATCTACATGAAAAAACCCGAAGACATCACTAAGGCAAGAAAATGAAGTCTGTAAATTGTGAAGTCATTGTATTACTTGAAATAAACACCAAAACAGTTGCATGAAAAGTTTGACAATATTATGATGGAATGTGAATTTAAGATTAATGAGTGTGACAAATGCGTTTATGTTAAAGACATCGATAATGATTATGTCTCTTATGTCTTTACGTTGATGACGTACTTATTGTTGGTGGAAATAGTAAGATGATTAAATTTATGAAAAATATGTTGAATTCAAGATTTAACATGAAAGATATGAGTTTAGCTGATATGATACTTGGAGTAAAAATTTTAAGAACATCAGACGGACTCGTTCTTAGCTAGTTATATTATGTGGACAAAATTTTTGAGAAATTTTAACAATGAAGATTTTAGCATGAATAGAATATCGATAGATTTAAGTCAGCACTATCTAAAAATAAAGATAAGAGCGTCTCTCAAGTAGATTGTTCTAGAATTATCGAGATTTTGATGTACTTGATGGTTGTACAAGACCATACATAACTTACACAATTCGTAAATTGAGTAGATACATGAGCAATTTAGGAGCTGACCACCGGAAAGGAATAGTAAGGATTCTGAGGTACTTAAACTATACTCATAGCTATGGACTCACTATACCATATATACAACAGTCATTGAAGGATATAGTGATCCTAACTGGATGTTGGATATAAAAGACTCAAAGTCTACTAGTCGATTTGTGCTCACATTGGGAGGTGCAACTATATCATGAAAATCTTCTAAACAAATAGTTAGAGCTAGATCAACCATGAAATCTGAGTTTATAGTTTTAGACAAAGGTGGTGAAGAGGTTGAGTGGCTACACAACTTCGTAGAGGATATTCCAAGATGGTCAAAGTCTGTACCAACAATTTGCATACATTGTGATAGTCAATCTGCGATTATAAATGCACATAATAACATGTATAATGGTAAGCATAAACATATATGTTGTAGACGTAATACCATAAGGAAACGACTCTCACCACATCTTACAACCACCACCACCATTGTTCCATTACAACACAACACACCTCACCTCACCTTCAACATCATCACCACTCCATTTGGCCATATATCTTCAAAATATTATAAATCCAAATGTTTCATTGCTACAACATATGAATAAAACCATTACAACAACACAAGTTTAAAAACTATCCAAAGATTAAAAATTTAGATTTGAACTATGGTTGAATAAGAGGTCGTGGCAGCGGCGATAAGAGTTTTTAGTGGTGCATCGGAGTTAGGAGAAAACATGATGGTTGTGTAGGATGAAAAAGGTTGTGGTGAAGGAGATAGTGGTAGGAATTACTTCAGTCGGTGGCAATTGTCGTGATGGTGGTCGAAAATAGAGGTGACAATGGTAGTTGGAGATGGTGACGATGATGGTGTTCAACGACGACAATGATGGTGTTGGTCGGTAGTATTATTAGAGTTTGGTGAGGGCATGGGTATTCTTTGTAGAATTAGGATAAAAATAGTGTTTTGTTTATTATAAAAAGAGGTACGATATTTCTAAAATATTTTAATGGAAAAGGGCACCGGTGACATTGGCACTAAAAAGTTGTCTAAACCCCTTGTAAAATTATTTTCAAATGAAGCCTAGAAAGACCCATCCTCAAAAGTTGGGTTCACCACCACAACCAACGTCCATCTCTTGAGTCCAAATCTTAACAATGGTATATGAGAGGAGAAAAATAGGTAAAGCAATTGAAGTAGAAACGAATTATAAGCTAACTAAATGTCTCTTAAAGTTTTAGAGCATCACCAAGTTACTCTCTATTTTAAAGAGCATATTTTACAATTTAGTGAATATTTATAAATTTAGAGAGTAAAAAAATTTAGATACCCTAATGGACTCTTTATGATCTTTAACAATTAATTTTACTACTCTAAAAATATATATTTTTTTCTCTATCATTTATTTTCACTAGCTTCTTTCCAAATTAATGTATTACTTTCATCTATTGAAAATTGAAATAATTTGAAATTTAAAGAGTCAAAACCACTCTCTATTTTAAAATGTTAATTTGAAGAGTATCTTGAAGCATAATTTTAATAGATGACTCTTTAAAATAGAGAGTCAAACCCCTCTATATAATTAAATGTATTCAAAGTATTTCATTTTCAATGAATGAAAATAAGATAATAATTTGTAAATTAACTTTTATTTCAATATTGCATATGTATCAAAATTAGCATTTGAGCTTTTGGTAAAAAACAAAAAGGTGATTTATTGTTATTCTTGTATGCAATTATCAAAATGGACATTAATTAAAATTATGATCTTCGTATTATTATTTATTGTTAAATATGAAAGTTATCAGAAAATTTTTATTGTCAATATTGAGTGCTTATTTACTTGTGATGACAATTTATCCGTTTAAAAGCAAACCTAGATTAATAGCAGAAAAAATTCCCTTAGAAACGTTTCCATGTGCGATATACCCCTACCTATTAAAAATTGCAGAAAATCCCTCTATTTGAAACATTTTGCGTGAAAAATTCTCATGTCGTCAAGATTCGTCAGATTTGCTGTTAAAAACAATAAAATATATCAAAATTAAAAAAGGAATAATTACAATTTCATTACTCAAAATTTTTATTTTTTTCCAAAATAAATCCAAATTTTTTATATGTGTCATGTACAATTCCAAATCTTTAAAACTTTATTTGTCACACCACTTCATCTTCTTCCCCGAAAATTAAAAGAAAAAAAAAATAAAAAGTTTTCTCTTTTTGAAAAGCCTAGATTTTTGTCCTATTTACCAACAGAGAACACCATTTCACAAACAGAGAATTAGAGCATATACATGCATACATACAACCTACAACATACATTTAAAGAGAGAAAATAGAAAAATCTATATGTACAGGGTCTCGTTCATAGGTACTTTACATGACAATTTGATTTAAAACTTTGAAATTACAAAATCCATCTAGTTTTTGTGTTGTAATTGGTTTTTTTTTAGCTGAATGCTACCATTGATTTTGTTGCAGCATACGAAATTATGGAAGACATGAATGAAGATCCTTTAGTGCAGTTCGATAATAAAATAGTTGCAGACAATATCAACATCGTGGAGGATGAAACGTTAGGAGAAGATGGAGAGAATGTACTTGAGGTGGGTATGACGTTCAATGATGAAAAAGAGTTGTTTGAATTTTATAAGAGATATGCTTACACCATACGTTTTCCAAGTTAGGAAAATGAATTCAAAAATGGGGAGTTTGTTAGGATTTGAAGTTGTTGGCAATCTTTTGACAAAACTATTGTTGTAAAAGAGTTTTTTAAAAGTCAAAGGGTCGAGTAGTACGTTAGAAGTCTTAGGGTTCAAATATGGAACAAATGAGTAAACGTCGCCATAATTTCGATAGCCTATAGCCCAACCGTTGCTCGAGCGGTAAAAACAGAAGCTGCGTCGCCCGCATGTCGCCTGGACTTCGCTCAAACTATACACCGTCGCTCTCCTGTCGCTGAGCTCTCGCTCGAGTGACAGTATTTTTCAAAAAAACCTAATTCGCATTTTTCAAGGCTTTTATCTGGCCTATACTACTCAAAACCTCTTTATTATAAATATGAACACCACTCATACAAAATCACAGGTTGAAGATTGAGAGAAACAAGGTTTTTCATCCTTCATATCATTCTACATCATTAATTGAGTTCAACCATTATTTTGATTTGATCATTGCTTAGAAAAACATCATCCTCACTTAAACCAAACACTAAAACACATACTTTCACAACATCTGTCAGAGTTTTGAATACACAAAAACACATACTTCCACAACATCGTCAAAGTCCTGAAGATCAAGGAAGGTGATTGAAGTTTCTGGTCGTTGGAGAACAAGGAGTTCTCATTAATCCACAGGAGATAAACGAATTCAGAAGGCCGAGAGTGTTGTAGGTGCACGTAATGCAGAATGGCTTTGGTGATTATAGTCAGGAGGTCAGAAAGTACTAGAGTTAGTCGAGTCTGACAATACTGTAAGTTGATTTGTTTATAGTGGATGGTTACTGATTTGGGCCCGAAGTTTCTACCCAGTTGGGTTTCTTCGTCATCAATATTAGTGTTATTTATTGTTTTCTTATTACAAACTGTGGCAATTCAACTTATGATAATTGGACTGTTTGTTTAACCATCTAGAAACAATTAAAAAAGTGACTTGTTGATTTTAATTGTATAATTTTGCATGTAAGGTCAAACATAATCTTTAATTCCGCACAAATACCTATTTGCCCCCTTCTAGGTGTTAGTTGGGTCGAACCTCGTTATTTCAAGGGGTATGATGGATTTGTTAGATTTGTAATGTTCACGTGTAGTTGAGAAGGCTGAAGAAGTAGTAATACAAGAATATCTTTAAAGTCGCAACCAACAAGTCAGACAGATTATAATGCGAGGATATCTGTATCTTCAGATAATCATGGAACATGGAGAATTAACATCCTCCACCTCGAGCACAATCATAAAACAAGCCCTTCGAAGTCAAGGTTGTATCGATGCAATCGATGATTGAGTGCAAATGTGAAACGAAAGCTCGAATTGAATGATATGGCAGGAATTCCATTGCACAAAAGTTACAACTCCGCAGTTATGGAAGCATGTGGGTATGAGAATAGGACTTGTATAGAAAAGGATTGTGCAACTATATCGAACAAGTAAGACAATTATGACTTGGATAAGGAGATACAGTAGCATTACAATCCTACTTTTCAAAGATGCAAGCATAGTGTTCGGGATTTTTCTTCAGCATGGATGTAGACAACGAGTCACAACTTAAGAATGAATTTTGGATGGATAATAGGTGTAAGCAAGCGTACAAAGAGTTCGGCGATGTTGTCACCTTTGATACCACGTATCTCACGAATAAGTACGATATACCTTCCCCTTTTGTTGGCGTGAATCATTACAGACAATCAATACTGCTTGGTTGTGATTTGTTATCAAATGAGGATAGATATATGTTTTTGTGGCTTTTTAGGACATGGTTACAGTGCATGCATGGTCAACCTCCTCCACGTGATAATTACCGATCAAGATAGGGCCACATAAAATTCAATTGAGATTGTTTTTCCATATACAAAAAATAGATGGTGTTTTTGGCACATTGTGAAGAAGCTACCACAAAAGTTTGGCTACCACATTCATAAAACTTTGATATTCTCGATTATGCACAAATCGGTATATGATTCCCAAACTGTTGATGAATTCGAAGAAGGTTGGACAGCGATGATCGATAGTTATGACTTGTAGGATAATGATTGGTTGTCGGGACTTTACGAAAATAGGAGGTCATTGAGTTCCTTGTTATTTGAAGACCACTTTTTGGGCAGGCATGTCTACAACGCAACGAAGTGAGAGTATGAATGTTTTGTTTTATGGATATGTCCATTCGAAAACTTCATTGAAGTAGTTTGTAGAACATTATGAAATAACACTGAGGAATAAGGTTGAAAAGGAGTTTCAGGCAGATTTCAAGTTATACTCGCAGATGGTACCGTGTGAAACTACGTTTGAAACGGAAAAGAAATTTCAGTCAGTTTACACTATTTCAAATTTCAAGAAAGTTCAGGATGAGTTTACAGGGAAGGTTTATTGTGATGTCATTTCAGCATCAAAGAGTTGTTTTGGGATAAAGTACGAGGTTCGAGAGTCTGTCGTATATCCCGAGTGTCGGAAGAAGAAAATAGTTTTCATCTCCTCTTGAATGGACACATATGAAATTATGTGAAACTGCCATTTGTTTGAATTTCGTGGAATTATTTGTAGGCATACGATCACAGTCTTGGATCGTAACGATGTTACATCAATGCCAGATAGGTGTATAGTGCGGAGATGGATGAGAGAGTCTATACAGCTCTTATGAAGGTCGCAGTAAACTATGAGGGGTTGGTTAGTACACATGAACAATTGAGATACGATGATACATGTCAAGCTTTTTCGGAGGTAGCAGACTTTGCTGCACTTGATGAAGGGGGGGTCATGTGCAATAATGGAATGGATAAAATCGAAAGCTATAGATCTCAAGACTTCGAAGTCGTGCAGTAGTGTAATGTCCCTTCACAACCAACTATTCATTTAGCAAATCAATGTACAATTTCACAAAATACTGATGGCGTAAGTGTATTAGATCCTAGATTGTTGAACAGAAAGGGTACGCCTAGGAAATTTTCGATAAAAAGCCCATTGAAGTCGACTTCAAAGAAAGCAAAGGTCTGTTGCTCTGTTGATCACATCCATTACATAGGACCTCGACTACAAACATTTATTTCGGCTGATGATTCAGTGATCCCCTGGGAAACATTTTGCAAAGTTCAATGACCTTGTGGAAATGTTTTACAAAGTTTAGTGATGAATNCAAAGTTTAGTGATGAATGAAGTGTTTTTTAAAGTTCAGTGATCCCGTGTAAATCTTTTGCAAAGTTCAGTGATGATTTGAGTGATTTTTAAAGTTCAGTGACCCTGTGAAAACTTTTTGCAAAGTTCGGTGACCATTTGGGTTATTAACTCGCATAATCACATAGAAAAGGCTATACACATCGTCCAGTTATCTCAACAACTTCAATATTCGCAACCAACTCCATTTTCATATTCACAACTCTTGTTGGTCAGTATAGGGATTTTACTTAAATTTTTACTTTTATGAATGTTGTAATAATGTTGGTATTTAATGTAGGGTGACGTCGAGAGCCAAGTTTTTACCCAACAATTACCATCATCTAATTTTATCCCTCAATCATATCATCTAATGGTATTAAATTCTCAAGGCGAACACGTGTTCAAATCAAGATAATTCAATTTCAGATACATGTTAATGCTGTAGACACATGTTAATGCTCCCATTCCCATTACAGGTAATTCAGGTCTTTCAGTGACCATTTGGGTTATTAACTCGCATAATCACATAGAAAAGGCTATACACGTCGTCCAGTTATTCGCAACCAACTCCATTCTCATATTCACAACTCTTGTTGGTCAGTATAGGGATTTTACTTAAATTTTTACTTTTATGAATGTTGTAATAATGTTGGTATTTAATGTAGGGTGACTTCGAGAGCCAAGTTTTTACCCAACAATTACCGTCATCTAATTTCATCCCTCAATCATATCATCTAATGGTATTAAATTCTCAAGGCGAACACGTGTTCAAATCAAGATAATTCAATTTCAGATACATGTTAATGCTGTAGACACATGTTAATGCTCCCATTCCCATTACAGGTAATTCAGGTCTGTACTTTGCTCACCCACATCTATTGCATCCAGGATGCACAGTCACCAGAATGGGTCAAATGGGCTTCGATGTTGTTCAAGTAAATCGTTATTTTATGTTGTGCAAATCCGAGAGTTAAGCAATTGGGACTTAAGCTTATGATGTTAGTAAAACTAGGATTGAAGTTTGTAATTTTAGAGGTTGGTGTTGGCTTCTGATGTGAGCTTTGTTTGTCGTGTATATGCTTCCTAACATATGTATTAATAATTCAGTTTATGTAAGCAAATGGTGGAGAAAATAATGTTTTTATTAATATGTTTAAAATGCTAAAATATCCTTGAAATTTGCTAGTGTAAGTTGACATCCCTATGTGAACTAATTATGCAGAAACACCGTTCCAGCACCGTCCCCTATACTTTTCCAGTGATGTCGATTCAAAACGATGATGGAATCTCATATAACAAATGACATGGGATTGGAAGGCATGACAAATGCACCCTGAATTTGGGCAAGATTGATTGAACATTGACGCTCTTCTAGAGGAAATAACTTAGAATTATTATCCGCTTGGAGTTTATTATTTGTAAAACATGATTGAAAGTGGCTTTTATTTAATTACATCTAGTTGTCAATCTTCATGTTTATTGATACCCATGACTGATGAAGAAAGGGAACCGCGTTTCACATTCTTGGGGGCTATTGTCTAATATTGAATTGGAATTGCTTTATGTCTTGACTTGTTACATATTGTTCTCAAGTTTGATCTTAATACCAACACTTAAACTACATACTATGGGATTAGACAAACACCACATGTCAAGAATAAGAATTACTTCTACTGAACATAAATCAAAGATATAATTAGAGGACCATAGTTTACACTAGTTTTCCAATAGCAAATACATGGTTCCCTAATAACAGTCTTTATACTAAAAGCATAATTGAGTTAAACCGTTCAATCTCTAAATACTTATCAAACATGTCCCTTTCCTTTTCGATTCACTTCCGCACTTCCTTTTCCCTTGCGAAATGTCACGTTTAACGAAATCTTGATGTCTCGTTTTTCGGCTATTCGAACTAAATTGTCGAACATGCTTGGAAAATCTTTAAATTTTTCGATGGCCGCAAGATTCACCACTTCAGTCATGATACTCGATTCACCGCTTGATTCTTCATTTACGATCCAATCAAAATAACCACAATTTTTACTGCATGTTTTGAATAATCGCGTTTTCTTTTCAACCTCAAAACATTTCTGCAATCCATGTACATACCATGGGCATTTCCATTTCATCGAGCAATCCCTAAAGAAGTGCTTGGTACTTCTACAACCGTGACAAACACTAACATTCCTACCTCTCATCCTGGATGGAAAGTAACAACAATAAGCAGATGTTATTACTACACGAACTAAGAAAATGGAGAGAAATTCATTGTCACAACCATAGTTTTCAAAGAAACTCCACCCCTTTTCATCTATTCTAAACATCAATACATATACCAGCAATGTTCTTCTACCATTACATGACAGGGCAAGTAGTATATCTTCTACCAAATGTCATATATTCCACATACGCATTCATATTTTGCAAAGTATTTGACATATTTTCACCACATTTTACATCGGATAGAGAATTAACAAATTGAATGATATAAGCAAAAAACTTACTTCTCATGTATAGTGTTTACACATTATACCTAGAAATATTTTCTTCGATTGTTTGTTGCCGGTAGTAGGTGGATATGAGTGCGGTAGTTGTGGACTGAGGTGATAGCCGGAGGTGGAGATGAACGCGTCGTTTGTGGACGGAGGTGATGGTAGGATGTGGAGATGAGTGTGACGGTTGTTGACATTGGTGACGGCTTCAGGCGGCCATGGTTTACAAGGTTTAAAATCAAGGAAAATGGGAAGCAAGATAGGATTTCACTTTGGGGTTGTATATCACTGCAACTTTGTGGATGGAGTCGTCGGACGGAGGTCGAGAAGAATGTGGCGATTTCTAGGGTTTAAAATGGAGAAAAGAATGGGAATTGGATATGTAATGTGTTTTGCTTTTGCTTTTATTTTATTTTTTTTAAATGCCTTACATTCCACGTCATTCTGTGAAACATCTGTGGTGAGCCTTCATTCTGTACGTGTAGCATAGTCAGAGAAAATAACATATACTGAATAACTACTTCATATTTGCCTTGTTATAATTTCACTTGCCGAGTTTTCAATATCGAGAAGATTGAACCGTGCTATATAATTTGTCAGAGTTTTACTCAGTATTGATTATTAGTTGAATCTACTCGGTGTCCAGTTAAATTTTTATCAGTATTTGAACAGTTCTCTCTATTCTTAGCTTTTAAGCTTGTAAAACAAAACCCTACTAATCATTGTAAATTCTAAATGAGTTGTTGTTGCTATTGATGTTTCACCATTTTTAATTTTGGTATTTTTTTACTATTTTTAGAGACAAATCTTGACGGTAGAGAGATTTTTCGCATAAAAAAGTTTCAAATAGGAGGTTTTATGTGATTTCCAATTGGGATATATCGCATATGTTGAAGAGATGCAATGAAATCTCAAATGATGAAAGAACAAATGGCGGGAAAAATGGTTGTAAAATCAATTCTCATCTTCAAATGATTTCAGATCACTTATTTATAGAAAATCAGCCAACTAGTCACGCCTATTCTATGAGAGAAAATATTATACAATGACATAAATAACCTCAACTAAAATAAGCTCAACACTTCCCCTCAAGATGAGGAGTATATATTCAATACTCACATCTTGTACAACAAAGTCTTGAATTTTGTTCCACCTAAAGCCATTGTCAATAAGTCTGCAACCTGATTTTGAGAAGCTGTGTATAGCATTTTTATTTCACGTGCTTGAACCTTATCTCTAACCATATGGCAATCAATCTCGATATGCTTGGTTCTCTCATGGAAAACGGGGTTACTTGCTATGTGAATAGCAGATTGGTTGTCACAAAATAGTAAAGATGCCTTGGTCTGTTTGACACCTAAGTCACTTAACAGATTCTTTAGCCAACTTATTTCACAAACAGCAGCTGCCATGGATCTGTATTCTGCTTCAGTAGAAGATCTTGAAACGGTATGCTGCTTTTTGGACTTCCACGATATCAAAGAATTCTCCAAGAAAATACAATATCCAATAATTGATCTCCTAGTATCTGAGCATACTGTCCAGTACGCATCGCAATAGCCTTTAAGGTGCAAGTTAGGTTTTCTTCCAAAGAACAAACCTTGTCCTAGTGTACTTTTCAAATACCTTAGAACATGGTGAACAGTTTCCATGTGTGGCTGCTTTGGTGACTGTAGATATTGACTTAGCAGCTGTACTGCATAGGATAGATCAGGCCTCGTTATAGTCAGGTAAAGTATTCTTCCCACCAGTCTTCTATACTCACTGGCGTCAGGAACATCATCTCCTTCATTCTTACTCAATTTCAAATTGTGTGGCAGCAGGTTAGCTGCTGGTTTGGCCCCCCAAGTAACCTGCATCAGATAGAACTTCTAAGGCGTATTTTCTTTGACATACAGAGATCCCTCTTTCAGTTCTAACAACCTCAAGTCCAAGAAAATACTCGAGGATCCCCAAGTCCTTCAGCTTGAACTAATCATTTAACTCCTTCTTGAATTGATCAATATATGATAGGTCATTTCCACCAATTATAATGCCATCTACATACACAAGTAAAATCGTAAGTGAGCAGCCATTGAGTTTGCTAAACAATGAATAATCTATTTTTGATTGCTTAAAGCCCTGTGACAAAACATAGGAGTTAAGTTTGGTGTTCCACTGCCTTAAGGCTTTTTTATGTCCATATATGGACTTGTTCAACTTGCAAACCAAATGTTTCCCATTCTCCCCCTGCTAGTCATACCCTAGAGGCATCAACATATAAACCTTCTCATCCAATTCACCATGAAGAAAGGCGTTATTTATGTCCAAGCGGTATAAATGCCACTGAATGAGCTGCCACAGCCAAAAGAGTCTTAACTGTTACCAATTTCGCAACAGGAGAGAAGGTTTCCTCATAATCTAACCCTGGCTGCTGAGTGAAACCTTTGGCAACTAGACTAGCTTTCTTCCTTTCCTTAGTTCCATCTACATGAAGCTTAACTTTGTATACCCATTTGTAGGCAACATGCTTCTTATGTTCTGGGAGCTTAACAACATCCAAAGTGTGATTGGAAACTAAAGCTTAGTATTCCAATTCCATGGCTTGACGCCAATATGAATACTTAGATGCTTCACCATATGAATTAGGTTCAAACACAGTAGAAAGAGCCAAAGCATAGTGCATATGAGCAGGAGATAGGTCAGCTAATTCAGATAATCTGAGATTGAATACTGCTTACCTGAAACAAGACTTTTTACCATAGATTCTGATTGGGGTGTAGCCAATTGAGAGATCAGATTACAATGATAATCTTGTAGATAAGTTGGGAGCTTTGTGGTTCTTTTTGATTTTCGAATAGCTATAGGAGATGAAGGAGGAGAAGGAGAAGGAATCACATGAGTAGATGATCTGTGAGGAGATGATATGGGAACGTCAGTGGAATTGAAGTGTGGAAGTGGATAAGGTAAGTCATGAGATGAAGATAATTGAGTTGAGAAGATGGTCTGAACTGGTAGGGAAGAGTCCTCACACTTGGACATTGATTGAAGAAATGATGAAATGGGAATATAGTCTCATGAAAGATGACATCCCTGGAATTAAAAGTGGTATTGGTATGAATGTTATATAATTTATAAGTTTTTATACCATAAGAATAACCAATGAATATGCAGGGTGTGGCTCTAGGATCAAACTTTGTTCGATTCCTCTTGAAAGTGGCAGTATAGAAAAGGCAGCCAAACACTCCGAGGTGAAAATAGGAAGGTGCAGTATGATAGAGCATCTCATAAGGTGATTTTTTAGTTAGGATAGAGGTAGGTGTCCTGTTTATAAGGTGTGTGGCAGTAAAGATACAGTCACCCCAGAATTTATGTGATAAATTGGCTTGAAGTTTGAGGGCTGTAGCAATATGTAAGAGGTGTTGGTGTTTTCTCTCAACCACACCGTTTTGCTGCGGAGTTTCTACACAGCTCATTTGATGCAAGATACCCTTGGAATGAAAAATTCTGTCATGAGGAACTCAGCTCCATTATCATACCTCAATATCTTTATATTACTTTGAAAGTGTGTTTGAATTAGGGAGTAAAAGGCCTGAATTATAGGTTTGGTCTAAGACTTGTTTCTCATCAGGTATGTCCATGCGACCCTACTATAATCATCTACAATGGTGAGAAAATAACGTGATCCATTTAAGGAAGGAATGTAGTAGGGCCCCCATATATCATAGTGAACAATATCAAAGGCCTTTGAAGCTTTTGATTCGCTATGGGGAAAATGAAGTCCGTGTTGCTTAGCCAAGGGACAAATGGAACAATGTATGAATTTATTAAAACTGATGTTAGAGATATATTTGTGTAAGACAGAGAATTTTGAACTAGGCACATGACCTAATCGGCAATGCCATATATCAATATTGCTGTTGACATTACCATTAATTATGGAATTACACGAAATAACATATACTTTATTACAATTGAGATTAAAAATAGGACTGCAACATGAGGTAATAACAATTTTAACATCATAACGTGTTATGAATTGATGAGTTTTGACAGAAGATTTGCTAATGGATTGATAATCAGGAAACTGGAAGTGATACAATCCATCCTCAAGTTTGCCTTCCCCAATCGTCCTCCATGTTAAAAGATCCTGTACAAGACAAGAGTTATATATGAAAATCAGAAAGCAATTATGCTTAAGAACCAAATTGCTAGCAAATATCAAGTTAAAATTAAACGATGGCACCACAAGAACATTTGTCAGAATCAAGTCATCAGAGAACTTCACTATTCCAACACTTGTCACAGCTGCATTATCTCCATTTGGCAGTCTAACAAAAGCATTTGCCTTAGTTGTAACAGTAGTCAAATACTTGATAGAACAAATCATATGTTCTGTTGCTCAAGTATCTATGATCCAATTAACTCCATTTTCGACACCAGTATGATAAGCAGAATTACCTGAGAAAGCAGAACTTTCAGGAATGGCTGATGAAGCCAATGGTGTATCTTGTGGCTTAGAGTTGGCAGTAGATAGATGTGCTTGTAATTGTGGAACAAGCATAGCCAAATGTTGCTGACACTGATCTGGAGTAAAGGCCACACTTGGCTGATAGTTAGTTGTATAAGATTTTCTATCAACTTGAACTTGAGCAACTGCACTGGCAACATGTGGTCTTCCTCTAGCAAACTTATGACCTGG
>CAIGRT010102587.1:0-14400 GCA_903798405.1 Fraxinus platypoda | reverse complement strand
AAGTAAAGAGGTTTCATATCAGCAGGTGGATAGGATAAGCCTACCTGATTCCTAGCCTACTCCGCCCTTCTCTCACGCCTATTTCTAGGTGGAGGGTTCCATGGTACATGTCCTTGTACATTCTTGTGTTCTGTCGCAAAACGAGCTGAGGTTTGTTCCTAGGCACTAGAGGCTGCTAGGCATGCCTACTTCTAGGTCCCACTGGACTCAGTCTATCAAACACACTAGCAGATCTTTGAGGTCTAGATTCTGGCTCATATGTAAGAGGAAAGTTATCCTCCCTATTGAATGGAACCTCAGTAGATCGGCCAGACGCGTAATTCAAGGAGATATCCACACCTACTTCTCTTTCTTGGGGGTCGTCGTCTCCCTCATAGTGGTGAGGTGCCCTTTGGCTCTGAACCTCATCCGCTTGGAGATAATATCCTTCATAGGGTGCAAAAGGGGAGACTAGCCCCTGCTGTGCATAATAATCCCCTTAAAGGGCATAAGGAATTTGCAGACCTCCTTGTCCACGCATCTACTTAAGTAGTTCTTATATGGCGATATTCTGTTGAGTGATATCTCTCATGTTTGCGGCCATAATAGCCACTTCCCTGGTAAGTAGAAAGCTACTTGGATCTACCTCTCAACTTCCCTTATCGATGCTAGTGGTGAAATCGATGGTGGGTTGTTAGAGCGGTGTGTGCGGGTTCCTCTTCTTCAAGGTATTTCCTAGTTCTCCGAGGCGCTAACTCTTTATTGTCAAAGCTCATACTAACGTCTTTTCTTCAAAGGCAGCTTTCCTGAGGATCTTTTCTCAGCAAACGATATTCCTTTTTCAATAAACAAACAAAACTTTTTCCTAAGTGGTTTCACTTGGGATTTTCAGGTGTTCTTCCTTTAAGAACATTTCATTTTCTTCAAAGGTAGAAAACTCAACCAAAATATATTTTTTCGATCAGCTTTTTCCACGAGTTTCTCGTGCTTTAAGATGTGGCTTTTTACAAATGGCATCAATCTGTTGACTTCGTTTTTTATAAGGGTGACGTGGACAACAGATGCCAGACCCACTCATATGCTTTAAAATGCGAGTCAAAAATGATTAGACGCTGAATGCATATTTAAAGATGGTTGTATATTAATAACGAATCACAAAACAATCAACCAAAGCAAGATGATCTAAATTCAAGCAAACAAGAGTATGAAATAAACAAGAGAGAAGATCAAGAATAACTTTAAGAGCAAAGAGTTGTATTAGATTCAAATATTACAAGAGTTGGTATGTATAGAATTCTGGCCGAAGTGGTGACCATTGGATAAGAAGCACGTGGCTTCATCTCCTAGGTCGAAGCATCATATCACTACCCTGTTACGCATTTAATGCATTGATAACGGGCCAACAACCCTACAACCTAGACTGACAGACTTGACACGTTCATTATTAATATCAATCATTCATAGAGATTGCCTACAGATCTTTTAAGAGCCGCGAGAGATTTGGTCAAAGGGAGCCTCAGAAGCTTTCCTTTGGCATCTTCACTTCTTTTCACTACCACTCTAACCAATCATAGCCTCCGTAGACTTTTAGTCAACCTTTGACTTATGCCTCCACGTGAACTACCACGGAAGCTTAGTTTGAAGCCTCGGTGACGAGGTGTAACACAATACATTAATTGTTTATGTAGGAAACTTGGACATGGATAAGTGAACAATATAATTAGACATTACAAGATCCAAGAGTCTTGACCTCAAAATATTCGGGCTAATTGTCAAGCGCCCTGCAAGCGGATGATAATGCACGAGGACTTTGACAAGGCGTCCTTAATCAGTTCTGCAGCATTCTCATTCCCTTTGTCGTCGGATTTAAAACTGTATATTGTACAAACAATAACTGTCCGCAATATTCTGATCAAGATTGGATAAAAAGTGCAACTACTTCTTCGGCTCTCCTTGTTTGACATTGAGTTCAACAAAATTGACATTCCCATTCTCCATTATTGATGCTAGTGAGATTAGTATATTGTTCAGGTCGGGATTATGAGAAAGGGAGAACATGGTGTAGAAAAATTAGTAATTTGTTTTGGTTAACAAACTTGTACTTCTGAAAGGGACAGATGATTTAAGTAGTTTTGAGGCTTTTTTTCATTTGCAGAAGCAATCTCTAAGGAGGAAGATCAGAGAATTATAAGTTTATTTGACCTTGTTAAACAGAGGTTCTGCAAATGCTGTTATATAGTTGAGGTGGGCTAGGGTATTTTTCGTAATGGAACCCGACTAGTTAACAGTTTTCCTCGTCGTACTGAACATCCCAGCTCTTAAAATGGGTTCTTCAGGGAATCGGATAGTTTGGTTAGGGGTTTTGAAAAGACTAATCTGATTTCCCTTAAAATTTGTGAAAAATGAACAATTAAACCTGGCCAATTTCAACCAGAATTAAATCGTATAGCCAATTTAATTTTAATCTAGATCCAGTGATTATGAGTACACTCCAAATTCTCGCATCAATTTTCTCCTAAATAGAAAATTTCATTACTTCCAGCTCCCACTATAATGAATACTAATCCACTATTGGGTGGAAACTAAAATCAAAATTTTAATCTAAATCTATATCAAAATCAACAATTAATTTAAATCACATTTCATTAAACCTACAATTTTTCAACCATAAATTTCATCAACTTTTATCAATATTTACTAAAAATTTAATTTTGATCCCCATCAAACAAAGACTAAATATATTGCCCATTTCTTGGCTACCAAAAAAAAAAAAAAGTTTTCTCAGGAATTTATGGTATTCTTATTTATTCATAAGCCAAAAACCTTGAACTTTGCATACATATGAAGAACAACAAAAAAATATTAGAACTGTAAAAAAGAATTAAAAAAAAAGGTTAAACATTAACAGAAAAGCATTGGTATTTCTTTTTCTTCAAATCTTATTGAGCTAAAAAGAAGCATTGTATAATACTCAATGAGTGAATATATAAAACAGGCTACAGAAGAAATAACAGGAAATTGAATACAAATTATCAAAAGAAACATCAATACAAGCCAAAAATGTAAAAACTAAAAATAAAAAATTTCAAACTACATAAAGGCAATGAAAAGATATATCCGCAATTTCTCAAGAGTTGTAAGAAAACATCTATAGTAAAACATTGACTAAATCCAACTACAGGGGTTGAGTGCAAAAAAACATAAAATCAGTTGTAGCATCTAATAAGTAAAATCCTAATCATACAGACAAGTTCCTTTCTGGTGTCTACAAGGTTAAAAAAAAAAAAATTAACAATGCTCCTTTTGTTCACATAAACAGCTGATCAAACCCCTTTACATTCCAGAACAAGTGAGGTTGACATTTACTCGCCTGGCTAATTCTAAGCCTAGTCATTATTTTCATCTTTATCCGATTTGTTGTCCCCAGACTCGTCTGCTGCCTCATCATCTTCATCGTCCGTCATGTTATTTATTACTTCAGTGATTATAGCCTTCACATCTGCTTTTCTATGCATCAGATCCATACCAAAGTGGTCTCCTGAGATGAACTCGAAAGGATTAGCAAATCAAAACCGAAGTGTTAGTGCATGTTTGGCTAAGCTTATAATTGCTTATAAATTGGTCAAACCTATTTTTATCCACGCATTTCATAGGACCCACAATTTTTACCTAATTTTTTAACCACACATTCCTTGGGACCCACTACTTAAAAGCGCTTATAAGCTCAGCCAACCAAGCACTCTAGAAAGTTCTAATGTAGTAATGTACTCTTGTAGGAAAAGTCATACCAAGTAGTCTGAGAATATCGGATAACGTGGCCTGCATTTCAGGAAAGGGTAAAGGTCGTCAACAGAAAATCCGTAATTGAACATTCAGTCTAATGTGAAATAGATGACAAAACATCCAACTTACAGTATTAAAATCTACTTCCTTCAGTATTTTAACTACCACTGCATGCATTTCTTCATTACTGGGTTCGATCTTGGCCTTCTTGCTGCTTTTCCCTTTGCCTATGGCAAATCAAGAAACATGAGCAAGCATGACAAATAAAGAAAGCCAATTCCAGAAAGATTGCACGAAGACGAACAAATTCCCTAATCGATCATGTCATTTCCATTCAATGAACATTACAACAAAATTCAAGCTCAAATTTGGGGAGGGGAGCCTTCACCAAATTATTGTGCATTACAGTGATCATTGAAGTGATAATTGACTGACAAAATTAAATGACCATGACTCGGAAATAGACATAAATATAGCATCTTAATATATAAGAAAAACCTCAAACTGGAGGTTCCTTCCTAGGTTTTCAAGCATCACCGTTGGAAGAAGAGTGCCATAAATGAATGTCAAGGAGTAATACCTTGATCTGTTGAAGACTTGCTTGATCGTTTCTTGTTTGAAGCCTTTTCCTTTAGTGCACTTGTATCCTCTTCAATTTCCTTATTAGCCTTCCGCTTTTTCATCGAGGACGCCTTAATTTCATTCTTCGATTTCGCTTCAGCAGCATCTTTCTTAGATGCTGAACTGGAAGATTTTTTAGTAGATTTACCAGAGCTTTTGGAAGATTTTGAAGGGCTGCCTTTGGTAACAGGTTTAGACTTCTCACTCATCTTGCCACTACCATCTTTTTTAGCACTCTTCTTTGAAGTAGATTTCTCAACGGACTTCTGCTTTCTGGGTTCATCTTCATCCTCTTCCTCCTTTTCTTCCGACTTATTCTCTTCCTGCTCACTTTCTGCTTTATCAGCTATATCATCGTCGTCCTCTTGATCATGTTCGCTCTCTGAAGGTTCACTTTTATCACTATCTTCTTCCTCAGTTTTCGATAAATCCTTGGGCTTCTTCCTTGAATTGGAGCTTGGCTTATTTTTCTGTGAGCAATAAGAACAATTAAACAGAGAATCCAAAGTGCATTAAGGACTTGCCATGAAGAGACAAAAAGTACAGTCTAGAATACAAAGCAACGAGGTTAGCACAAAAAACGTTTTGCTGAACCAAGGCAACTCAAAAATTTACAAATGAAGTAAAACTAAGCAATATCAAAAATCCTGGATCGCATAGGTAATGAGCCATTAATTGACTCGCAACATGGTACGATCAATATGAGTTTATAGCTATGAGTTATAAGAAAATAACCCACCAAGCATAAAGAGGATACCAACATGGTTGCAACCATTGATAAAAATGAAGTTAACATTCCGGTATTAAATAAATGTCTGAAACTGGAAAATATCGCTGCAAAGCAAAACTATTTTTTCCTTTGTGCATTAGAAAGACAAGATAAGCTCATTACCTGGGATTAGGAAAAGAAACTGACACATAAGAACAAAGAATTAAAACAGACAATTACTAACCTCTGTGGTTTTTCCTTCAGCCACATCAGAAGAGCTTGGGGTTTTGCTTGCTGAGTCCTTACTCTTTCGCTTTTTACCCTTAGATGACTGTCATTAATGAAAGGACCTATTTGATGACTCGATGGATAACTTGGCATTATACAAATTAGAGAAAATGTAAAACATACACAAACTCTAAAAAATGAAGAAAAAAAATCTACCTTCTCCTTGTCAGCAAGCAGTGTTTCCGTTGTAGCATGAGGAGATTCCAAGAACTCCAACAATTTTACAGAGAGTTCTTCCTGAAAAGCATGGCTATTATTATTCAGATGATCGAACATTTTATGAGTATCATAATAGTGTCAATGGTAAGACCTTACCTTCTTTACAGCAGTTCTACTGACTGGAATATTAAGTACATCACAAAAGTCCAACAATTTTTCCTTAACGCATTTGTCAAGCTTCTCCTTGACTTTAGCTCTTTGCTTCTCCTGCTGTGGACATCAACCAAAAATGATTTCTAAATCACTAATTGAGTAATTTTTATGCTCTGATATTCAAGTGCAGTGTACTATTGTAAATATCCCCTCTATGTTACACATGTCTATTTTGCATGCATGGAGCTAAGCTATATTTTGAATTTGTCAGATGTTTGGATGGTTTAAACTTCAAAGGAATCTTTCACCTAGAAAACCATTGAGTATCAATATAATAAAATTAATATTTAATAGCTCAAAATTGAAATGCAGCTAGTCATTTTCTCTGTAGTTCTAAAGGACGGAAAACACTGGCCTATGCAGGAGGAAAAAGCCACGCATACGGAGAAAATTTGGAAAGATAAACAACATTATTTTTTACTGCCTAATGCAGGTCTAGGCACCAAAAGGCTCACACCTTTTTATTTATTCTTCTAGAGGTTAAATAAACATAAGAATACAAGAAATAATTATTAACATCTTAGTAAAATAATATTAAAAATAAGGTATGCCTTGTTACGCTCACAGTTTAAAGAGAAAATGAGTGCTGAGGCGTTTTTCTTTCAAGAGATGAGGCGTAAGCCTCGCCTCAAACCAAAAAGGAAGAAAAAATAGAAGAATTGAAGAAATTGGAAATAAAAATAAAATCAAAGAGATATAAGACGAATTAAAGATATAAAAATTGAAATAAAAGCAAAAAATTACCTGCCGAAGTTTGAGACTTCACTGGTCAATGAAATTGTAGAAGTTAATGTTTTTGGGAAATGGTAGAGACGTGGAGCAGAGATAGTTTTTTTATAGTTTTTGTCTTGGGTTTTTACTTGATATTACAGTAGGTTTTGGTAAACAAAAAAAGTGGTGGGCCCACCTAAAACTCAGTAAAACTGACATTAAGAATTACAGTTTTAAAAAAAAAAAAATTAAATATCAAAGAAATTACGATGTGCATGCCTCATGCACCTTGAGGCGTGTGCCTCATCGCGTGAGGGGCACAACTCTACAATATAGCATAGTTATTTGCACCAAGGCACTGAGCATACACCTTAACTCGAGGCGTGCTTCAAGTTTGCCTTTTCAAACCATGATCATGCTTAGGATTCACCTGGGTATGCACTCGTAAGGTTTAAGGTTTGACATTGCTATCTTGCCAAGCCTAGCACTTTTTAGAACCTTATTTTTGGTTTGCTTTGGGAAATACTATGTATATTGATATCCCTGTCAATATCAATTTCAAGACTCCATATGCAGGTTGCAAAATTGGATCTCTTCACCTATTCCTCATGAAACTCCTTTTTTGATTTAATGTTTTCTGTGATGAGAATGACTATTCATTTCTGGTATCTCGAAATGGAAAGAATTCTACTTTAATTAAACACCACATTCTTCATATCAAAGTTTTTATTTAATATTATATTCACACTATACTCTAGACTACTATATGTCCACAATTGTATGGAATACAGGATATATGCACCTTATATGGTAATTCAAATGGTGTTAAGTCACATCACACAAAAGCCTTTTAAATTCCATTAGTTTATTTAACAAGTCGCATTGTCCTCTATATAAGACCCTTTTTGGGACAAAGTTAGGATTCTTCTGTAAACAACCTAATCAGCATCAGTTGTTGCAGCTTTCTTAAAATAACAAATGCAGACAAAATGTCTTTCCCTAGAAAAAATTCTTTTTTCAAAAAGGTTTCTTGCATTCCATTTAAAATCTGACCAGCCAAAGCCTTATACATATGATCTAGAAAAAAAGGAGTTAAGAGGACTTAGAACTCCAAACCCCCAAAAAGAGAGAGAGAGAGAGAGAGAGAGAGAGAGAGAGAGCGAGCGAGTAGAAAAGGACACCATACCTCATTCTCAACCCATACAAATCCAGAAAAGAGGCCAATATTTTTCTTCAGAGTATGTACCTGAACAAGAAACGTGATTGCAATTTTACAAGATCATCAAACCCCATTGGGTATCTAAACAATACAGTGTATAGAAAAAGACAAAATATATACTGAAAGTGTTAACATAAAATGCTTAGTCAACTAACTATGAAATTGGATTGGTTCAAAATGACTGCTTAAGATGTAACCTTCGATTTTTTGCCGAAAAGAATGGTGTGAAGAGTCTGCAGGTTTTCATCACCCTTTCTCTTGGACAACTTGAAAGCCACTGAAACATTTGTAATACAAGTGTGAGGAAGATGTATATGTGCTTTAGTAGACAACTCCATAAAACAGACAAAATACCAACAAACTTGATGTGTAGACAGCAGTAGAGAAAATTTGATGGCATGTATCATGTAAATTTATTGAACATTGGCTTGAAGCTTGATACAAGAACAAGAACGAAAGGACCTAACCTAACCTATAAAAGAAGTCATGTTCATGCATCCATTTTATCCCCAAATTGGCTAGGTTATAATGAATGAAATAGTATATCAAATGCTCAATGTAATTATGTCATAATGACCTTGTAACGAATTTCACATGCTGAGCAACTTTATTGAATCAAAGTGTAATAGAATTGAAATTCCATCATCTATATGCTGATTGTACCCTATGCATCTAACACTAAGAGAAAACTGAATATCTAAGTGATTAAGTGCAATTGTAAATAACTTGTTAGCGCTGTGCATGATACCGTTTGTTTCATGAAATCAGATATTTCTGTGAGAAAGAAATTGTATGGAATAAAGATATTAAGGATATCAAATAAATCCCTTCATTATTTCTTCCAATCAGATACCAGCAATCACACTACAGCGATATTTCCAACAAACTGTCATTTACGAAACAAATAAAGATATAACTTTAATGCTATAAGTTCCAGAAGTAATGTCGAGCTATATCAAAAAAATCAGACGTATTGAGAAACCAAATTCAAATATAAATGATACAGTATCGTGTGTATTTAATGAAATGATGAGATCATACCATTTGGGATGTCCTTAAGCTGAGTACCTCGACCCTGTAGTTATGAACCCAATGTCAATAGAATCATTTGGTGAGTGGTCATAAATTCCATAATTAATTTTGTCAGGAAAAAAAAAATGCATGATATCATTCATGCCCCGCTTGAGATCTTTTATTATAGAAAAAAAATAAGGAAGTGAAAGCAATGTAAAAGCTCACAATTATCTTTAACCAATTACAACAAATTAAATGACAAGTTAAACACCACTGAATCAACAGTGAACTTTCAAACTATACCTTGCTTTCCTTCAAAACATCATCTTACATGTAACATATGTTAGAAATTATAATGTTCAATAGTTAAACGTGGAATCTTCTTGTCCCATAACTCAAGCATCGCATTACGAATATTATTGGCCAAAACTCTTAGTTTACATGGATATAGTTTCATCCTTGCCTGATGCAGACAACAATTGATATAAAATAGATATTTTTGTCTGAATATGAATCACGAGCTATTCGCATTTTCTTTTCCATTTCCTTTCCCGCTCTGAAATTTCCTAGTAATGTTATTTTCCCGCTCAAGATTAAAATCCAAAGTTGCCTAATATCACTCCTTAACCACTGTAACCCACAGACCCAATAGATTCATAACTAATAACCCATAAACTAATACTAGCATACAAGTTCATTATACATGCCCTGCAAATTTTTTCTCTTCAAATAATTTAATTAATATTTTTTCATATTTAAAGTCAATCAAAATGAGAAATAACATGAAAAATGTTTCCTTTCCGGTTTTCTTTTCTTTTGCCTAGTGGATGCCAAGTATTCCTCGCAAAAACAAAACAGTATCTAGCATTAAAACTCCAAATTCTTGGTAATTATTATGATACCTTTTCAATGGCTAAAGATTTGGAGGCAGTGCTACTGGGTGTTGCATTCACAGTAAACCGCTCCACCGTCTTCCTCTCCCTCGTCGGCCTGTCCCCTCTTGGAGTCCTCGGTGATGATAACTCTTCCTTCTCATTTTGAGATTTAGCCCCACTTTTCTCTATTTTGGATCCTTTCTTCACATTTCTATTCTCACTTTTTCCCTTTTTTTTTCCCTCGATCTGGTCTTCCTCTACTTTCTCATCATCTCCTTCTTCAAGCTCGTTTTCTTCTTCTCTGTCTTGACTATCCTCTTCTTCACCTTCAATTTTGTCTCCTTTCTCTTCCTTCCCTCCATTATCCTCTTCTTTTTCCTCATCCCCTTCGCTTTCTTCTTCCCCCTTTTCCTCTCCCTTCTCTTCTTTCACCTCCTCTTCTAATTTCTCCTTTTTTTCATCTGGGTCTTCCTTAACTTCACCTTTCTCTTCAACTTCAATTGGGTCTTTCTCCTCACTCACTAGCTTCTTGCCCTCCTCTACAGATTCCTTCTCCGAAGCCATGAACCCAAAATTTTGAAATCAATTAACCCCCCGAATTATCAGTGTCGGGCGAGTATATAGATGCAAAAAAATAGTCGATGCAGATGTTGATTGCAGGTGTGAGATTAAAAATTTAGGGTAAAATATTTAGGTCAAGGGCGCGCAGACTCGGGGTTTTGGGATTTTGAATATTTTCGATCAAATGAAGAGAATTCATTAAGCGGGCTCCATGGGTTCGGCTCCAATGCTAAAACTTTCATCCCATACCCTTTTATATGAATATGTAACACAGAGATGGCAACCGAAAGAGCAGAATGTTGTTGAGTACTACTATTTAAGGATTAGGTACGTAAGGGTGTACCTATGAGGTTACACTCCTCACATGGGGTGCCGGGGTGGCACTCATTTGAAAGTATTAATATTTTCTTCGAATAAAATAATTTTGCACGTAAATTGAAAAAAAAAATTAACTACGCATTTTTCAAAAAAACACTTTTGCAAAACTCTTTTTCAAGCAAAATGAACCTAAAAGGTAGATATTATTGAATTGCGAAATTTCTAATCAGAAATATGTTTAGAGATTTTAAAGAAAATTGATAAATATAGTTTGAATGATAGATGCATATAGTGCACATAGAAAAGAAGAGTATTCAAATCACGTAATAGAACTTTAAGAGAAAGTGTGGTGTAGCGATGAATGGATAAAAACTTATCGCAAGTTGCAAGTTTTAGAGTGTGTTTGGTAGGGATTTTTGGGGGAAGAATTGATTTTTGAATAGTGATATGATGGGAAATGTGTAGTTGAAAAAGAAGAAAAAAATATTGATGTGTATATAGTTTGAATGATAGATGCATATAGTGCACATAGAAAAGAAGAGTATTCAAATCACGTAATAGAACTTTAAGAGAAAGTGTGGTGTAGCGATGAATGGATAAAAACTTATCGCAAGTTGCAAGTTTTAATATAACTAGTATCTGATTGTGCGTTAAATGATGACTGATATAATTTTGTTAGAGATTTCTTTGTAACGACAATATAATTTAGAACAATAAACATTTAGTTATATATTGTCATGTGACTAACTGAGTTTATCATATATTCGAGTTGTAATCGAGTAGAGCTCGTGCTTTATTTAAAAAGAACAAAGTTGTGCTTCAAAAGTTCTATTAAAAGGATAAATTAAACATCTAAATTATTTCGTGAGAATAATTTGACATTCCAGCAATTCGGCAACCTTTAATTCCTTCTATCCTTAAGTATATATTTTTGTGTCAATATGAATTAGCGGGAAATGATCCATGACCAATATAAAAGTGGGGAATTAAATAAATATTAGTAGATTCTTATCAAAATTGAATGAAACTTGAATCTAAGTAAAAAAAGGGACCTTGTGTTTGCGGGCAAACTCTTCCAGTTGAGATCAAAAAGTCGAAAGTTGTTCTTTCATGACATCGGTGTTACGAACTCACATAGCAATAGTAGTTACGAAACACACACAAGATTAATTCAACCCCAAGAAAGTCAAGAATCAATGTTTAAGTTTGATTAAAAATTATTGAACCAAGGAACCTACACAATCGTCGACAATATGTTGACCCGTGAATACAAGACTCGAAAATTTCACTCGATTTGTTTGAACGCCATAAGAAAGAATCTTGATAAGTTTAGAATTAATTGGATGAAGAATAAGAATAAAGTAATAATGTCTTGCAATTAATCTCTCAATAATTGTATGTTTTTACAATGAATGTAATTAGTCTTATTTATATGGAACACGTAAAACTTACTTAAAAGGGGAATTAAATCTTAAAAGATATCAAAAATATATCATGCAAGAATTTTAACTAAAATAGAATTCTAGACGAAATTTGAAGCGTCCCAATTTGAACTATGTGACAGCATAGGCTAATGGCATACGATTGCATAGATCAATCATCAGCCTTCAACCAAGTTTCGGTAGAGGGTAACGCAATCGCATAGATCTTCAATTCAGCTCCCTCGTCGGCTGCTCGAATCAAGTTGATCCATCTTGTTCCTTCCTCCACGTCCAATATGAAATTTGTCATTTTGCATGTCATTATCAATGTTTCGTTTATCGTAGCTTGAGCAAGTAGTTACATTGCTTCTTTGACCTGCTTCGCTTGAGACCTAGTCATGGCCCTTCCTCAACGATCAATGGGTTATTGCCCGAATTTGTCGTATCTTGGATCACATCAATCAGTTTGCAATTTTGCCTCATTTTCTCCAAGCAACCGGTATTGATCCTTTCATTAACTTCACCACTCTTAGGTGACTGTATTGAGCTTTCTAAAATACCCCTAGCTTGATCCATTTTGCCATCGAATAGAGCCAACTCTCTATGCCATTTTTGTCCAGACATCATTTCATTCATTCCGCAACAGAAAATAAAAAGAATGTTAAAGCATATACGTTGAAAAGGAAATAACTTTAAACTTGCCATCATTAGAGAAAAAAGGTTGCACAATTAGAAGAAACAATTGGAAGTGAAAATTAAAAGAAAGAGACAGGGAGATGACAATGACAAGCTTCAATTCTACCACAAATACTAATGGCACTAAATTAACTTTTTACTACAGCAGAAATGTCAGCCATACAATAGTTAGGTGGAACGGCAATATGGCTAAATTGACAGAGAATTAACACTTCTTGCAAGAAAAGATTCCATTGAAGAATATCATTTCCCAAGTTTTTTTTTTTTTTTTTGTGGAAAAGCAGAACAGATTGTTTGGTTCAGAGTCACATAAGATTTAATCATGAGCACCAGATGTATTACCCCTTTATGTGATGCTTTAAACCCCATTATATGGGAAAATATATGTTCAATAAATGCAACTATTTCCTTTCATCGATAAGATATTGATATACACCTATTATCGAAATGTGAAAACTTCTATAGATCATTAAAGGGATATAACCTCCGTTGTTTTAATTAGTTCTCAGTGTCCGTCAATTAGTGCTTTAGTTCCTCCACTGCCTGCAACAATATTTCCTCCAAGAGGGGAATACGAGCAAATATTTCATTTCTATACATTACCTCGAAATATACAAAACTGATAAACCCCGAGTACATTTTTTTCTAGGATTCAAATAAAAATAGCAAATTTCGTATACTTTCATAAATAGAATGTTTGGTAATTGGTAGTATCATTATCAAACCATTGTTACATAAACAACACAAACAAACGATTACAGAGAATTTCAACAAATATTCCCATATTTTCTAATATGCAAGAGGAAAAACCAACTAATACAAGAGAAAAGAGTTTAAATTACTGACGATTCAACGATGACAGTATCTTCAATTTTTCTAGTAACATAACAAGTATGATTATAATGGCAAACTCAATGAATCACTGGATTCATGCGGTATGTTAACTGATTCGAATATGCTTGTGCCTAAATATATGTTTGATGCCAACATCATGATTTTATATTTTATTCACATAGTTAATTTCAGCATATACCAATGATTCTCAAATTCAATTCAATTTATATTTGATGAAAAGTAATAATCTCATAATTCACGAGCAACCTGTACTCATAACTAATGAAAACAACTGTATTTAAAAAAATTCTTCTACCTGCACAAGTGCACTCTGTATTCATCAGAACGGTCACAAATTGAAGAGTGCATTCTAAAGAACTGCCACATTCGCTTAAAGCACAAACAAGCACCATTAACCCTCTTCTTACAAGCTGCAAAATGCTTAATCGAAAGCTGGAGAGCATGGCAGGTCGAAAATTTGCTAAATGGGGAATGTATAGATCTATTAGGTAACTCGTAAAGATATTTGTGGATCCCCTGGTTGTCCAGCAATATTTTTCATTCATATGGATAAATGCTTGACAGTGAAGTTTCGAAATATTTAGCAAGCATCAATGCTTGCCTTATTAAGTGTCTTCTGGTGTCTAGATTCCTGGGCAGCAACTTCCTCTTTGAGGACTGAGAGTTTCCCATCTATCTTTGAACAGACACAAAAAAATTAGGAAGTGTTACAATAGATAATATATACACAAAAAAGTTCATCATAAAGTCCAAATGAAACACCTCTTTTCTAGATATCAATCAACTGTTCTCATGGGAACTTTGTTTTTATAATTCCAATCAAAAGAGAAAATAAGGTGCTCTTCTCTTTGTGTTTGAGTTTTGTGTTTTGAGTTTTGAATTCATTTTGTGTTTTGTGTTTTGAGTGTCTATTTTGAGATTTTTGAAAATGTGTTCTTTTTGACGTTTTGAAAAATGGTTTTCAAAAATTAGAAAATG
>CAIGRT010102555.1:0-15578 GCA_903798405.1 Fraxinus platypoda | reverse complement strand
CCGGGCTCGGCTCGGGCCGAGCCTCATTTTTTTGGCCAGGCCGGGCTCGGCTCGGGCCAAAAAAAGCTCGATCCGAGCCCGAGCTTTTTTTTCCCGGCTCGGGCTCGACTCGGCTCGTTGCCACCGCTAGATATTATTGACCATTGAATAAAACAGGTGAAGATTCATAAGCTTGCAAAAACTAGTACAAACTTGGGAAGTGAACCATTTTCCATTCCATACGAGGTCTTAGTTTTGACTGATGGAATTCCTTGTGTTTTTTGTCTGCCTTAAGAAGATAATGTACCTATTATCCTCGGGTTCTTTCGTAATCACTCCACTCCACCAGCCAAAATCAAAGAACGCCTCAACTTTTTCCAATAAAGTAATTTTTTTTATCCTCAAGAACCGATGGGCATGGTCTGATGTCGTAACGACCAGGCCTTTATACCCGAAGCGTTATATCATACGTACTATCCGCTTTGGGCGGGCATTTGCCCATTTAACCTCTCACGTATAGTTATCCAATTGGTATTAGAATTTAACTTAAATCTCTTATTAGACAGATGTTTTGGATTCGAATCCTGTGAAACGTAATAAATAGCTGTGTGGGGCTTAAGTGGGCAGATGCCCATTTACTTCCTCACGATTTTCTATCGTGTCATCCAGGATTCGAACCCAAGAACTCTGCCTAATGCTCCTTCACGACTTTTTATCGCGTCTCCCAAAATTCGAACCCAAGACATCTACCTAATGAGAGACTTAAGTCTTTGGTATGCTTACTTAAAGCGAACATAATGTAAGTTAACGATTTGGGTATAGAGAACAGATCATTACAAAAAATGCGAGTTCTTTGTAACGACCAGGCCTCTATACTCAAACTGTTATATCATACGTATTGTCCGCTTTGGGTGGGCATTTGCTCACTTAATCCCTTATCGATTTCTATCGCTTCCTATAGGATTCGAACTCAAGACATGTGTCTAATGAGACGACCCAGGTTTCTCTACCTAAACCGTTAGCTTACGTACTGTCCGTTTTTTGTGAGCATATTGTCCAATTAGTACCAGATTCAACTTTAGTCTCTCAATAGACAGGGGTTTTGAGTTCGAATAATGTGGGATGCGATAGAAAGCCGTGAGGGAGTAAGTGGATATATGCCCACCCAAGGCTAACGACTTGGGTATGGAGATCTGAGTCGTTACAAGAAGACTCAGTAGTGTGACTTTGAACAACATCAGTTCTAATGACATATATACTATTTCTTTTGGTACCTTTAAAAATGACTAGTGATCCTTTGATCACTTTAAGTAACTCATTTCCAATCCTACCTTGTAGGCCTAATAATCTAAATCACCCATTGAAATCAAATTTCTATTAAATTAGGGACATATCTTACCCCTTCAAAAGTGTAGTTATATCCATTTTCGAATTTCAAAGTCACAATGCCAATTTCCTTGACCATATAGGCAGCATTATTATCCATCACAACCTCGCCACCATTTATATCCTTATAGTTTTCTAACCAAGGTCTTCAAGAGGTCATGTGAAAGGTGCATCCAGAATTCAAGATCCGCTCTTAGTTTTGATCACTATTATCTACAAAGTTAGCACTATTCAAATCAGAGGTGGATTTTGTCACAATATAGACATCAACAAGCTTAGCATCTAGCGTTCAACCACATTTCCCTTGTCCACACTCTCCTCTTTCTACTCATTTTTCTTTTTTTATAACAATCTTTTATGAAATGCCCAATTTTCCCACATCCATAATACTTCATATTCCCAGTCATAGATTTAGACCTATACTTTCCTTTATTATTATTATTATTATTATTTCCTTGATAACTTTGATTATCCTGATTACTTTGCCTTTTTTGTGGTTTGCCTCTTACAAACAAACTTTTAGAATCCTTCACATATTTCTGAGTTTTAAGCTCCAATTCTTTACTCCTTAAAAAAAATTATAACAACAGTAGGAGTCAAAGTACCCCTTCCATATTTAATGGCACTCTTGACCTCTCTGCATGCCTTTGGTATGGCATTGAGGAGTACAACTGCCTTATACTCCTTAGTAACCTTGTCACTAGTATTAGTAATATCTTGAACCAACTTATTAAAGATGTCAAGATTATTTTTTAAATATATGGATTAGCCTATCTTAAAACTGAAAAATCTTTCAAGGATGCGCAATTTATTCGGTAATGACTTAACCAAATAGAGTTCGTTTAGTTTATCACACAAAGCCTAAGCATCATCAGGTTTTCTTTCCTTTAACACTTCATTAGACAAATGCAGAATAATAGACGTATTGGCAAATTCATCAGCTTCAGCTATTTGATCAACAGTCATTGTTTTAAGAAATTCTTTTGTTATTGTCTTAGAAACTTTCTGTTGAAAAAGGACTCTCCTCATTTTTTGCTGCCAAATGAAAAAAACAAATCCCAATTTCCATTAAAAACTCCAAGTTCAAACATAGTAGTTGTTATTTGAAGTTTTTAATCAATACAAGAAAATTTCTTGAAGTTCAGAGTTCAATAGAAAACAGAAATACCAAATAATTTTTGACAACACTCGAGACACAAAATATGAAGTATCAATTAGATTTAAAGGGAAAAAACACAATGTACAGAATAATATCAACAGTGATAATAGTATGATGTTCTTCATGTTCCAAATGTTCAAATTCTTCAGGATTCCGTGGACATTAAGTTCTCAGGTCAATGCTCAATTTGAATACAAGTACAGAAAGATAGGGGGATCAAGAATGAATGTATTACAGAGGTCAAATAACCAAGTTAATCTAAATAAAAGTTTACTAACATATGCACGTAATATCAGTTTGTAAAATAACCTTAAAAGGAAATATACAAACAAACCTCACAGTACTAATTAAGGTTCAAGGAAGGATATACGGAAATCATAGTGGTGGTCTGGAGTTTTGACCACCACAATCAAGAAACCACAGAATATTACAAATCGTTCTAAAAATACCAAGATCTGAATCTTTTCTTTTAAGATTCAAATAGTAAATCACCAGAGAACTACTATTAGTTCGGTTTCTACCAAGAAATTTCCACCAGGATGTTGAATCCGTCAATAACAAGATCTAGGCTTCTACCAAAAGTCATATTTAACCGATTGGGTTGTGAAACTTAATTTTTCACAAATAGATCAGGATCAAAGGAACAAAATTAGGCATTAATAGCTCTAATACCACTATTAATCCAGGAAATAAAAAAAAACCACAAGTATACAAAGATTTAATCTCAGATTTACAGCTCAAAACTCAATGACATCTTAGTAAAACAGATTATAGGGTTCAGAACATTGTACCTTCTGTACAAACTTGAAAACCTCAAACCCAAAACCTCAATGGTCAGTCGACTCAAAACTCAATGACATCTTAGTAAAACAGATTATAGGGTTCAGAACATTGTACCCTTCTGTACAAACTTGAAAACCTCAAACCTAAAACCTCAATGGTCAGATTTACAACTCAAAACTCAATGACATCTTAGTAAAAAAGATTATAGGGTTCAGAACATTGTATCCTTCTGTACAAACTCGAAAACCTCAAACCCAAAACCTCAATGGTCAGTTGATGCTACTTCTACGAACCAAAAGGCATCACACTGGAACCATACACATGCTTCTCACCCAAGACTCACAAAGACGCAAAATCATTCAGAAAGCATAAGAAATTACCCAACCAAGAGTTGGATACTACACAGAGTAGACGAAAAGGAAAGGACTCATCGAAAATTCTAGAAACCACACAAAAATCAGATTGGAAAGGTCAATTAGTAAGGATGGCAAAAAAACCCGATACCCGTGGGGTCCCCCGCCCCGTTCGGGGACGGAGGAGGTTGCCCCGACCCCACGCCACCCCGCCCCATTGCCATCCCTATCAATTAGGGCAACACACAAAGGCCTTTTTTATACTCCACACACTCACCGTTGATCTCAGTGGATGATTAACGATCCAAAGCAACTGACGATTTTGGCATTAATGGGGGCAACTAAAGTCTCTTTTTCAAAATGCATTTTAACCATATATTGGATTTGGGTTTGGGCTCATTCATTTGAATTATTAGGCAATGGATCAATAGTTAAATTGGGCCAAGCCCAAATTATCATCATCGCCCCAAATGGACTGGATTGGCATCACAACCCAACATATAGTTAATCCAATATTAGGCTTCTATGTGACATGAAATCTAAATGGTCACATTTTTTATTATTTTCTTATCCATTTTTACTCTTATTTGTTATGATTACATGCTTACAGACATAACTTAGTGGACAATCATTCGTCATCTATACTAAGTTTTAATAGGGAGCCATGCAATAGTGAATAATGACTCAAATACAAGTGACCCTAATCTAAAAGAATTCATCACCCCAATGCATATAACCCTTGTGTTATGGTGGTTGGTTGTTAGTAGTTTGAGTAAGAAGTGTAAAGTCAAGTCAAGCCGAGCTGACAAGGGCCCAATACAGGCCGACTAGTCTTGATCTTCTCCTACAAAACAGTTAAATGTTGGGCCTGGTGGCTGATCAGGAAAGGAATCAGGAGAAAATGAGAGAATCGGAATTGATCAATAGATTTCTCAAGACAAACGAAAAGGAGACAAAAGATGAAACAAAAATCATGAATTCCATTATACCCACCCAGGAATGATACATTGGAAGAATCCGTAGGGTCTTCTAATATCAATAGGTTGATTGTTTCCCTCTTATATCTTCCAAAAGGAAAAAAATTTCTCGAGTCTTTCCAGAAATTTTGTTACTTTTACAGTGTCTGGCCTCACTTTTTCCTAGTCTAACCTGACAAGATGTGCAGGTCGTGTCCTGCAACTTCAAAAGCAGCCCAACCTGATCTGCTTTACACATTTAGTTCTGGTGCTGTTGATAGGTATACAGTGGCTAAAACTTCTATTTCTTCTGTACCCTTCAATCGTCCACAGCTACCACTTGCGCAGAATATCTACACAAACAAGTAAAATCTAACAATTGAGGTCTCTTTTGAACTGATTCTAAGACATGGGAAAAGGAAAACTCACCATTAATCAATACAGAAAAAAATTTCACCCTCTCCCAATACCCATCCAGTGCGAGTAATCAAACTCAACCTTCATTTTGTACAAACCTAATCCCCTTCACCTGATAATATAACACCAGTAGTCCTCCAAGATGTAACAAAATATTTCCTCCTACCACAGCCTCCAGCACCAGAACACGATCATCGAATTTTAGTACGTCTTTACAAGGAATTTACAAGTCCTAAATTCAAATCCTAGCAATCATTGGTTGGAAGATAACCATTCAGAAATACATAATTTTGTGCAACATTACACGTACAACTTACAACAGAATGTTGAGAAAATAATATTTTCTTCTTTTTCTTCCCGTTTTTTGGGTGGGGGGTAATGTTGAGGGATCCTTTCAAGTTTTCACCAATTACCAACACGTCCAGAACAATATAAAATCTGGGAATAACTGTTTGAGCAATACTTCAACTCCACATCAGACGTATTTTATAATATTTAACTATGTAGCTAGTTATCATTTGTCTCTATGCACAAGAAAAATCACATAGCTAACTCACATTTCGAATACTACACTCATAGATTTAGCGCTTCCTTGCCATATATACGCTGAAGCTCACGGGTTGCTGCTTGGAATGATTCTGGAATGAGGTAAAAGAAAAATTAATTAGTCAGAAAACTTTTGAGTTGGGAAGATATGGAGGTATGCTGGAATAAAATAATAAATACTAGAATACTGGATACGACCGTTAATATAATCACAAGACTTTTAACTTCTTTTCCTTGGTACTATGAAAGTTTTGTCCAACCCTTCCTACCAAACATGCCACAACATTTCTATTACCTTTCCAAATACGGAAGGCCTTTTGATTTATTGGAGAACCAGTCACAGTCTGAATTGCATCAAATAACATACTTTCCGGAGTGCTTCTCAACTCTTGAACTATCTGATAAATGGTCTTCCCATTCTCAAAGTATATGTGGTTGTTCGGGTGCTTTGTCTTGCATCCAGCATGACGCTCAAAATCATACGCATTCAAGGCCTTTATCAAAAGAAGAATTTGAGAAGCAGGTTAGAGGGTTTAAACAACAGAATCACCTTCGTTTATTACCCATGGAAAACAGATAGCTTACCTTCGAATACTCGCAAGTTTGACACCCGCAAAGATAGCCAGATCCTTGAATAATTCCACGAAGCTCCTTGTTACATGCAAGAAGACATCCCATGAATCACTAGAAAGGGAACTAGAATACATTTGACTCAGCTTAAAAGTTACTTCTAAGTAACTATTTTTGCCAAACGTTTCTTTTTTTAAAAAGTTAATCTTCATTTCGATTTTCAGTATAAATCTTAAGTGAATTTAACATTTTTTTGGGCTTGAAGCTCCTTGTTACATGCAAGAAGACATCCCATGAATCACACTAGAAAGGGAACTAGAATACATTTGACTCAGCTTAAAAGTTACTTCTAAGTAACTATTTTTGCCAAACATGTTTCTTTTTTTAAAAAGTTAATCTTCATTTCGATTTTCAGTACAAATCTTAAGTGAATTTAAAATTTTTTTTGGCTTAGCCAAACGTGCTGAAAATGGGAAGAAAAATGTAAAAAGGAATTACCTCCCGTGAGGCAGAAACATATCTCACAGGCACCCCATCAAATATACCAGTTGCTATCAAACTCCTGACATTGGAAGGGAAGCTATTTGGCGCTTCTTTCCTTGATGGTTTTGTTTCAGACTTACTTTTAGATGTGGAGTCAGGTCTGGATTTAGGCGCCTGAGAGGTGCTCATAGTAGCATTAGCATTCTGAACGTCCAACAGTTTTTTACTAGGTATTTCAGATGTCTGAACTGAAGATTGTTCGTACAATAAGCTATAGCTACCAATTGGCCTTTCCAGAGCATCAAGAACTGATTCGTCTTGATAGCCACCGAAAGATATGGTGTTAGTTTCCCCTTTGTCGTATGAATTGGACATCGATGTAACATTATCATTTCCTTTTCTGGAGTTAGAACCCACAGATCTCATATTTGCATCCCCACTTCCATAGGGTTGTCCCATGGATATGAAGGTATCTGTACTTCCCCTGCTATAGGTCTGATCCATGGAAATCCCTATGTTTTGTTCCAAAGACGCAAGCAATCCATTTTCAGAGTCCTTAACCTGATTAACTTTGACTTTTCTAATTCCACCATAGCTTATGCACGTTTCTGGATCTTCAATACCATAAGATATTGATAGACCAACAGACGAGTCATTTCCAAACTGTTCATCAACGAACTTCTTCCTCATGTTTAATCCATCTGTTCCAACAGTGGACATATTTCTTTCAGTTAAGTTCACAGACCTGGTAGTCTCGGGTCCAAATAGCCTATCAATGAACTGGTTTGGCACCGAGTGAAAGCCAGAAGAATAATCCCAATGAAGAGCATTTGACATGGAAATTCCGGCTGCAGGCTTGACAATTGGAGATTCGACTGTTTGCTTTTTGTTAGGAAATAACTCTGGTTCACCAGCATCAGAGAACCATTGACGGGCACGCTTGGGCTCCATACTGGACAAATTACCAAAAACTGCATCCCCATCAGTCATAGGTCCACCAACCTTTGGCATCCAAAATCCCTTGTCCTGGAAATACAAGAATTACATAAAATTACAAAAAGTATCTTTGCCACCAATTCAGCAAACCAGATCTTGGAACAATATGATGAACTAAGCATATCTTCGGTAAACAGCTATTTGCAAAATATTAGAGTCAGTTTAAGAGTACAGAATCTATGGCCGTAGCACTTTTTACTTGGGTAATTGAACTAATGCTTAAAGTTATATTAAATTGCAAGATACAACATGAACCTTAACATAGATAAGTCACAAGACTTAGTCAATTACCACAATGAACTAATCATATAAAAATAAAAGCTCCTCTTGTAAAATTAGTATGATGACATATGAGAAAGATTCATCTTGCCAAATTATGATTCCAGAAACTTCATACTTCTGCATGTAAATTCACCCATTAACTTCAACCATCTAAGAATCACATCAATTTTACATTTTCTTGATAGTTTCCATGTATTAGGTCACCCCAATATTTTTTCCATGTATAAAAGATATTAGGACAAGTCTTTTTCTTCGTATGGTAATCCTCTTCTTCTTTATAATGACATGGAAACTGTACGTAGAGAGTGAATCACACTAAATAAATCGTGTGTTCTGTACTTCATTTCGATTTCCAATTTCGTGTTATTGTTGTTATAGGTGGCATGGGATTAGGCACTGAATCCATAACAAAAACACTACTAAAAGACAACTTACCATTTAGCCGCTTCAACTTGAATGAAAAATACGAACTCTCCCTACATACAAAAACACAAAAGTCAAATTCAAGAATTAACTCAAAAATCAAAATTTTATTAAAAAAAAAAAAAACAAAAACTACGTCAAGTATAAAATTATCCACTCCGAATAACATCAATCAATAGCCATAAAGAAAGAAAAGTTCTTGAGATTCAAATCAAAACCCTAGCACAAATGAAACTCTAAAAATTCTAATCCAATAAAAAAAATAAAAAAATTTGTAACCTACCTTCAATTACAAATCTATATGGCGCCGATGAACTTCCCGGCGGCGAGTGGCCGGCTAGTGTAGTTAATTGTTAATTAATTACTCGTAAGATTTCTAGGGTTTTTTATTTTTTCATTTTTGGTTTTTTTGGTTTGTGATAGTTGGGAATCGCAGGAAGATCTGAGGAGCACCCGATTTTTGCCCTATGAGGAAATGGCAAGGTACAAGTGTCCATACAATGGGGTTATGCTTTTCTAGACGTACACGTGGCGTGAGATGGATAAGTCTACGCCGCTCACAGATCCAAAATTGTGTTCAGATGTATGCTCGTGAATCTTGAAATCTATAGGTCAAAATAATCCGACGGCTGTATTTTGAAACTTAAAAACAAAAATTTGATTTCAATTTATGCCCGGAATTAAAATCAAATTTTTAATAAATTTTAATAAAAATTGATAAAATAAGTTATTAAAAAAAATATAAATCCTATGAAATATGTGGTTTAAATTAATTGTTAATTTTTATTTAGCCCATATATGGTAGAAGGGTAAATAGCATATAACGTCCCTACATTTCATTGTTATTGTGAAAAACGTCCATATATTTCATTTTTTGACATTTTCGCCCTTATTTCCACTTTTCATTACGCAAAAAGTCATTTTCACCTATTTTCTCAATTAAAAATTATGAAATGACGAATATACCATTCTCTTTAAATTTAAAAAAAAAAATTAATTGTAATCACAACCCCAAATTTTTTTAAAAAGCGTAAATAAGTCACAAATAAATTATTAAAAGAGTAATTATCACATAATGTTCGTATCTTTCACCGTTATTGCGAAAAACGTCACTACCTTTTATTTTTCGACATTTTCACCCTTAATTACACATTTTATTGTGTAAACCTCCATTTTTATCCAATTTTTCAATAAAGAACTATGAAATACTAAATATACTCTTCTATTTAAATAAAAAAAATATATTTTTAATTTCTAATTCTTTAATAATTTATTTGGGACTCATTTGAACTTTTATTTTTTTTAATTTTTAAATAAATTTAATTGGGACTCGTTTGCACTTTTTAAAAAAAATTGGGACTATGATTGTAATTAATTCTTGAGTTTTTTATTTAAATAAGAGGCTATATTTGTTATTTCACAACTTTTTATTGAGAAATTGGATGAAAATGGATATAAATGATTGTTTGCGCAATTAAATGTGTAATTAAAGATGAAAATGCCAAAAAAATAAAAGGTATTGTCATTTTTTGTAATAATAGTGAAAGGTGGCGACATTATGTGCTAGTTACCATTTTAATAATTTATTTGTGATTTATTTGCGTTTAAAAAAAAAAAATTGGGACTGTGATTACAATTAATTTTTTTCTTTTTCTTTTTGTTTTTCTTAAAGAAAAGAGTATATTCGTCATTTCATAATTTTTATTTGAGAAAATAGGTGAAAATGACCTTTTGCTTAATGAAATGTGGAAATAATGGTGAAAATGCAAAAAAATGAAAGGTATGGATGTTTTCCACAATAACAATGAAATGGGAGGATGTTATGTATTAATTACCCTTTAATAGAAATTAAAATCTAAATTTTAATTTAACTCAAAGTCAATAACTAATTTTTACCATATATTTTATGAGATCGAAATTTTTCAACCACATATTTCATCAATTTTATCAAAATCTATTAAAAATCTGAATTCAAGCATCGCCAAACAGGGGCTTAAATTAAAATCTAGATTGTAATCCCTATCACATACGGCTTTATTCCATTGCGAGTTGCAAGATGAAATGTCGAGGATTGATAGACATGAACAATACAAATTTAATTTTGAATAAATTTGAGGTGGACTATATAATTTTTATAAAATAAGTTCACATAAATCTATCAATAGATAAAAAAAAATTACAAAGATTGTATTACGTTTCTCACAAGATGTAAATACTGTATTAACAAAAAATTTGAAAAATCATTGTTACATTTATGTGACATTCTATGTTAGCATTGCATTACACAATTTGTTAGATGTAACAAGTATTGTCACATTTTGCCATTTCAAACTTTGCAATTCGACTACATTATAAACACAATCAAATCTAATCCCAATCACCATTTAATGTCCACCACCACCACGGAAAAAGATAAATGGCCAGGGAAACATGTAGCATTGCTCCACCACCACTACTACAATTAAAGAATCCACTCTTTTTTACCCCCGTGGGCATGGCGCGGTGGTAAAATAGGAGGGTTCTCTACGGAGTATCGAAAGTTCGAATCTCCGAGACAGCTGGAAGGCAACATTTAATGTTGGAAGGCAGAGGTCCACAAGGAGGAGAACCGTCGAATGTCCGACCCAAGTATGTATAAACTGTAACCGCATCCGGATTAATCCGGGAGGCGAACCAGGTGGAAGGCTGCCACTCCTTAGGATTATTCGAGTGAAACTTGGACACCCGAGTTATATATAAAAAAAAAGAATCCACTATTTTATGTACTACTGTTACCACGCAACATAGAAACTATCTTCAATGAAGGTAAAATCTGTGGAATCTAGTGGAATTGCTATACCTTTTGACTATCATCCAACTTAGAAATACACGTAGCAAAGGACAACAAATTCAATTTCACCACAAGGGTTTCTTTGATTAATTACTCGATGTTGTTATCTGCAAATTTGACTAACGATTTCATGTATCCCCTTCACAATTGCCATCAAATTCCGACATGTATAAAACTTCGCATTACATACAATTAAGGTTTACATATGTGTGTATATATATAGATTCATGTAAAGTTATAATTGAGATTAGGACAAAGTCGGTTCGGGGGGTGGAGATGAGGAGATAGAGAGCCATTTGTGTGCATGAAATGTGGGGATTAAAGATGAGAAAACTTTTCCATTCAAGCTTTAGGGATTTTTAAAAAGTAATTATTTTTCTTTTTTTAAACAATGCATTTTATTTATTTATTTATTTTAAAGAATGCACAGTAAATCTGGAAGTACATAGTGTAGTTGGTTGATATTGGAGCATTTGAATTTAAAGTCTAATAACAAGCTAGGATGTTCATGGCGACAGTGTTGACCCCAAAAAATGATCCTATGACGTGGCCAACGGAAAATTAGAAACTCAAGTCTTTGTAGATCAAATCGCAATATGTTCGCGTCCAACTACTAGCCATATTGATGAATCAATACATGAAATGGTTTACAGCACTTTGTAGGTTGTTATTTTTGATTGTATGATGCATAAAAAGGGGGTCGGCCTTCGGGTGTAGTAGGGAGAATCAATGTTTACTTTGGATGTGTAGATTTGCCTTTGTCTCTAACGTATGGCGTGTAGACTTTTTATATCTCATGTTGAGTCAGCGGGGCCCGTTCGATGGTAAAAGATCCAATGGTCCTTATTAGAGTCAATCAATCAATCAAGCCATTAATGCATAAATCTCCTTATCTTTTCCACTGACATAGGATTTGACTGCGTAGGCGTGTAAAAGACGGCATTCGCAGGGTATTGTCTTGTCAATCATTTCATTAAGTTTGCTGTTGGTTAACTTACCACCTCATTAGGAGCGAACTGACTCCTCTGCCAACGAGGATCGAATGGGCAACGTTCGGATTGGGGTGTCTTCGGCATATACAGGGTTGCCTGTTACTATGCCACCTGTGGGCTCGTCGGCTTGCCACGTAGCATTTATTTTTACTATTATTTATATGAGTAACATCAGTCCCCTAAATCCAGGTATGATTATTCATATCTTGCGTGGACTTTGAAGCCTGAAATGATGGAATCGAAACCCTTACTTGCCTGCCAGAGTCGGTGTGGGGCTCCCTTGCTTCCTGCTCGCACTCGTATGAAGGTAGAGCCCTTTATGTGGACGAACCGTGTGAAGGCAGAGCCCTTTTGTGATGATTAGGTATGATGATTCCCAATGAGCGACAGTTGGATATTCTTGATCATTTCCAAAGCTCGAGCGACGTGCACATTTAATGCGCAATGATGATGACATTTCATCTTTATCTAGGTATACGTGAGTTCTGGGCGCTTGTGTTGCACAGGTTGATCTGGGCCTCTGATTCGAATTTCGAATGGGCGCCTTTTGGTTTTTTGGCAAACGATTGGGTGATAGGTGGATGGTTCAGATTAAATTGGTGCAACATCCAACTGTGGGGGGTTTATTAGGCCAGCCTATAAAGGCAGAGAGATCACACTCTTCGCCTTTTTTCACTTTTTCGAAGGTTTAAAATCTCAAGTGCAAAGATTCTTCTCTCCGAGCTCAGCAACTTTCTGTTTTCGCCGGTGATCGATTGTTTTCGTTGACTTCAAGGTTATCTGAGATTCGATTCTTGCTAGGTTTTTGCGTAAGTATTTATCAATCTTTTGTTCCAAGTTCCTCTCTTCTTTTCTTCTCTTTTATTTCGATGGCCTCTGAATCCGAGAGAAGTGCATGAGGGGGTTCTCCTGGGGTAACTTTGGCATTGACCTATACCGAGGTGGGAATTCCTCCGGTGGTACCCACTGGGCAACCTGAGGAGGCGGCGGGAGGTCCCAAAGATGACAGCGTGAGGTGGGGGCCCTTTCTATGGCCAACAGATATTAAGGAAAATGAGCTTGAAGGTTTTAGGGATAGGTTTAGGATCCCTCACGACGTTGAGTTGCTGGTGCCGACCCAGGAGGAAAGAGCATGCTTTCCTAGAGAGGGCTGTGTGGCACTGAGCGAGGCGATCTTGAGTGGGGGGATGAGGCTGCCATTACACCCCTTCTTTAGGATTATTCTTAGAGAATACAATTTAGCTCCCTCCCAATTGGTACCGAATGCATGGAGTCTGCTGGTGGGGGCCTTCCTCCTCTAGAAAGATGTAACACTTGGTGGGGATACGCCCCCACATGTCTTTCAAACCATGTTCCAACCCGGGCTTCAAGTGGGGGGAGTGACTGTAAAGGGTGGTACTGTATGAATCCCTGGGGTCCATATTTGCCCTTCATCCTGGGGACCCTACCTCTATAAAAAATTGGAAGTCCTCCTGGTTTTGGGTCAGGGGTCGCTAGCAAATGATAGAAGGGAATGTGGTCCTAGAGATCGTCGTTCCGACCCAATATTACGAGTATAGTGAGTCGAGCTCTTTTGTTGCAGTATTTTGTCTCGTTCGCTCGTCCTTTGTTTTCTTTTTCTGACAGTACATTTCGTGCAGGTGCGGTAGACCGGTTCGAGCTTGAACCCTCCGAGTGGGCAGCGATCCGAGCCATATACGGGCTTCCTTCAGAAAAAAGGCACTTTAAGAACGTTATCAGCAAAAGGACCCTTTTCGTCATTCATCAACTGATGGCTACCAAGGGTAATGCGAAATGATCCTTCGTTTTAGCATTCTGTTCTTGGTGTGATTATTCTAAAATCTCCATATACTTTGTAGGTCAACATGATAACAAGAAGCGGGTGAGGCCTAGTCTACTTCAGTTGAGGAGTCTTGGGGAGGCTCAAAGGAAAAACCTATGGGTGCTAGCTCTTTTTCCTACAAGCACCAGCGAGATGAACTGACTCGCCTTTCCAAAACCAAACCATCTCCTCCTGTTGAGAATGAGGGAGAGAAAGGGAACGAAAATGAAGCGGAGGCCTCGTCAAATCGGCCTTTAAAGAGGAAGCTGGTGATCACGAAAAATAATGGCCCCGACCCACTCGTAAACGACAAACCACATTGGGGAGTCCCTCGCCAGACCTATTCTTGCGGAGCTGATCTCCTCTCTGAAGGTCCCTCAGGCGGAAGAGGCGGAAGAGGCAGTTGAGAAGGGGACCAGCCTTGTCAGGAAGAAGAAAGGATAGGAGGCGAGGAGTGCCCAGTTTGGGTAAAAATTCAGAATTTTTTTGGTGGGCGGCCAGATGAGATAGCTCCCATCGTTATGGAGATGCTTCCCGTAGAGGTCCAGGGCGCAGCAAGGCTCAGCCATAAGTATTGGACTGACGCATATTCTTTTCATGCTGAGACCTGTGAAGTAGTCGACCTGATGGAGGCCGGACTTGCCATGCAGGCCCGCTCCCAAAATTTATTTATAAGTGCTCAGATGGAAGCACGACGTATGCAAGGGCTTGTCCAGGATTACCACAACCGAGCCCAAAATGCCAAGTTTGGCGTACTTAAAGCCAACGCTGTGGCCTCCACTGCAAACAAGACTACTGAAGCCTCTAGGCTGAAGTGCGCCGAGGTTGAAAGTAAGGTGGATGCCCTCTCTAAGGAAAACGAGGAGCTAAAAAAGGAGACCCATCTATGCAAATCTGAAGTGGCTGTCCTGACTAAGCAAGTTGAAAATTCTGATGCCCTTCAAAAGATTGCTGCTTCAGTCTTGGAGGTTGCCAACAAGGAAAAGGGTGAGCTGAGGGTTCGAGTTGATGAGCTCAGCACTAAAGTCTCTAACCTTGGCGAGCATTTGAAACGGCACCGGGGAGGCGGCGGTGAATGAATATGTAGGCCATTTCCATGAAACTGCGGAGTATGAGGGGCTCAAGATCCACTTCAGGAGGGTTGCTTATAATGGGTCTTTGATAGGCTCTCTGAGCTCTACCCTCAACTGGACCTTGCTGCCTTGAAAATGGAGTTCCTTCATGCCGACCCTCTACTCCTGCCAACGAGGTTGAGCATTCAGTTAAGGAGATTGCGCCCCCTGAAGGGGAAAATCAGCTAGGGAAAGTTGTTTCTTATGACAATTTGTATTTCCCTTAGCTTCTTTTCTCTTATATTTTGAAAGTTTTGACAATGCAATGCAACTCGTCTTTTCGTTATGAGTTCTGCGAACCAATAATTAATGAACTTATTGGCGAATCACAAAGCGTAACTAACTCATTGATACCAACTTTTTGGCTTGTCAGAACTTTAGATAATTAGCCTCGAAGGATGGGCTCCCTGCCTCATTGACAATTGAGCTCGTCATACCTTAAAAATTTATGAACTTGCCACAATTAATTAATTTGATAGAGATATGGGC
>CAIGRT010102552.1:0-21410 GCA_903798405.1 Fraxinus platypoda | reverse complement strand
ATTTTTGAATTATGCACTTGTGATTGGTTATGTTCATTTTGATTGTATTTTCTAGGTAGTAAATAGTGCAGAAGTTGCATTAAATAGTTCTTTTTGTTGATTCAGAGGTTGCATTATCGGTTATGACTAAACTAAAATAAGTAGAAAACTTGAGTTAGTATCATAACTTTGTGTGTGATGGTCATATGGGAAGCTTAAGCTTAAGGTTGACCTCGGGTCTTGCTCGAATAATTTTTAGCTGAGGCATAATTTGCTTAACTGTTTAGAGTCCGTCCACAGTGGACGGAAGAATGGAGAAATTCCTCCGTCCAACTCCATGCCTCCGTTCACAAGTTGTACGGAGGAATTTCTCCATGCCTCCGTCCAATTTTCTATTGCTCGTGTTTTAATCCCAAATAAAGTCCATTTTTCGCCTTTTCTCAAGTTTCAATAGCTCTCTTATGTTATATTTGATTTTTTTCATTTTCCTTTATGGCGTTACTTTTAATCGTTCTCATCTTTCTTCTTGTTTTTATTGGCCTTTCCATCAATGTTAAATTAATAGATAATGCTTACATTTACATCTTCAGATCAATATCAGCAGTCCAATAATAAGCTTAGAAGTATCTTTTATGGGAATTAAGTATTTGAAAATTGGTTTACCTTGGTAGTTTAAGCACTGAATTATATATGAAGTGCTCTGAACTTTGAAATTCACTTGTGTGATCTATAATTCATTAACACAGAAATAGAATGATTGAGTATATATCCTCAGTTTTTTGGTTCCTCTCTGGTCGTCTTTAACTATTTACTAACACAAGACTTTCGTTCTTTGATCATTTAAAAATTAGTAAGTTGCTATGTTTAGTTGACTATCATATTTCTTTTAATTTTACAGGACTATAAGACACAAGTTCTTCCTAATTAATCTCTTATTAATTTATATGATGAGCAATTAGAGACTTAGGCAATTAGAAAAATTCTTTATCGTATTGCTTGGTGTAGACTTTCTTTTTCCACTTGTTCAATNTATAAGACACAAGTTCTTCCTAATTAATCTCTTATTAATTTATATGATGAGCAATTAGAGACTTAGGCAATTAGAAAAATTCTTTATCGTATTGCTTGGTGTAGACTTTCTTTTTCCACTTGTTCAATATTATCTCTCGTCTTCGTAATTAATTACTTCGTCTAGAACGGGTTCATTTTCTCAACTTAATCCAAATGTTAGAAATCTACTATTGTGAACATTATTAAATCCGAGGTATGATCTAGAATCTTCACCACAGGTTCTAAATTATCTTTTATACTTCCTGTCTGATTAACTTCGTTTTCTACGTCTTCTTTACAAATCTGAAGGATCATGGCTTTTTGTTCTTGATTTAGGTAATAGGGTCCTTCAATCGGCTCTGCCTTGGCTACAAAGTCGGCAAAAATTAGAGGTAGGAAACGATGTGGGTTTCTTTTTTGTTTTAAGCCTAATTCAATCATTTGTCTTCACTTCCCTTATCTTTACTTTATTAATTCTACAGGGTGAAGAAAGATCTCATTGAGAACAAAAGAAAAAGGTGAAGAACAAGTATCTGACCATCTTTATATTTGGATACCGCTTCAAATAATAAAAATCATAAAAACATAGATGACCCTTTTCCATCATCCTGTGAATGACTTGGAGAAATTGTTTTGGTTATAATATAAGGTAAGACAGGAAATCTTTATTTGAAAAATTATTTTAGCTATATACTTTTGTCTGATTAACAATTTCATTCCTAATCTCATATTTAGGATTTCCATAAAATACAAAGGGGTTTATAAGTGATATCAATTTACTTAGAATTGATATCATAATTAATTGTTCTAACTTGTATTTTCATTTTTCAATTATGGCATAAAATCAGTCAGAAGTTAGTTTCAATTGTTTATAGTTCTGGAATTAAACTATTTTAATTCAATTGTTTATAGCCACCAACTTTCCTTCATTTGTGAGGTGCTTTGTTTTGTCTTCCTAAGAAGTGTATAAAAAAGATTAGCTGATCAAAAATTCAATTCATACAATTATACAAACAATATCTACTTATATTAAAAAAAAAATACATTCAAATCACTCGACACTATTAAATACCCAATTAAACTATACAACACGTGCATTGCACGTGCTCACACTAGTTTATATATAAATTGAGGGAATATCTACTTAATTTGTGCAAATCGTGTTAATTGTAGGAAATTCCCAACTTGGATACAATTTATATGAAAAGAGGCTACGTGGAGTTTAATTGGAGTTGATTTGAAGCAATTGAAGACTAACTGGATTATAAGAGATCAATTGGAAGTATTAATGGAGCATTCTGTAAAAATTCATAAGTTCTGAGAGTTAAATTCGACATTTGAAAAGTTTGGGACTAAATTGCATACTCCAAAACTTGTCTCGGGTCAATTATTATGATTTTGGAATGAAGAGGACTTAATTGCAAAATAAAAGAAGATGGAGAAAAAGAATTTAATTGAAAAAGGAATTGTTTTATTTTATTTCTTAAACTCTTTGGTAGAAACAAATTCACGCTCTTTAATGGAAATCAAGTTGAACAAGGATTTATGCATAAATCTTATTCTATAAATACACACCTTAATCCAACAATTAAAGGGGGCTTGTAGAGTTCCGTTAAACACATAAATTCAAGTCAAGGTTTGGGGGTCCAATAGACATATATTATTCAAGTCAAAAGGAGAGAAAAAAAATCAAGAAATCAATGAATGAGGTAAAATTTCAAAATTTTATAAGAAGACGAAATCTTGGTGCAAAATCTTCATCTTTTTCTCGTTTTTCCTTAATACTCAGTGATGTACTTTAATTCATTCTTGTATTTTTATTCTCCCATGATATGTAATTAAGTATTTAGTTAGGATGAATGATTCTAACATAGTTTTGAACCTTAATTTTAATTAAAAAGTATTAAATCTAAATTGATTTTGTGAATTGCTTTTACTTATATTCTTAATGCTTGGATTAATTGGTCACTAATTCATTGATTTCGTAAGCAATAATTACGTGGAGATGTGAATTATTTGTTTAGACCACATAGTAAAAATCGGTAATTTAGTATAAAATGTAGATATACTTATGCTTATTATTGCAATCGTTACATGAATTCTTAGAACAATAATTGTGTTTAAATAAGACTGATTCAGATAGAGATATGTAATTAAATTAGTTAAAATAGATTCAATGAGAACTCGAAGGGGTAAATTGAATACATTAGAAGAATTCGAACGGGTAAACATAATCAATTGTATAAAACTTGGTAATTAAGATTAAGGGGATAACTATGGTAAAATCATGAATCCTAACACTTAAACTATCATATAAAAAAAAAAAAAAAAAAATCATTTTTATGTTAGTGTATTTAAAATAGAAAAAAAAACTATTTTATTTATTTGTTTTCAATCAAATTGAAGTTAAGATTAATTGAATCAATTGTTAGATAGTAGTTCTAGTGAAAACAATATTCGGACTCATAAGTTCACTTTATTACTTGTTACGATCCGTACACTTGTGGGATATAAAAATTGAGAATAAGATTTCACTTTTTTTTTCCCTATTTGTATCTCAATATACTCAATAAAAATTTCAGTACTTACAATAAGCACAATGATAAGAAAGATAAACAAAGAATCTTGTACTACCAAATAATATTTTACCAAATCTTTTAAAATAAAGAATTTACTTATTTTTCAAGTATAGAAAAATTTGATTATCAAGAAGTTAATATTCTTCATTCCGTAAGTCAGTTATAGAGTATAGGTGCTAATAAGAAAATTTATGAAGACAAAATATACCATACTGATATGGTGAGTTTGTGAGTCAAATGAGTTTGAACCAATGCACGGATCTACTAGCTTAACTAATACATACAAACGGTATATTCTTGAACTTCTCCAAACTGGAAATGATAACGGGACGGATCGAGGTTAAGGCAACCATTCCTGTCTCTCATCCCGTTGAATATTTTTATCCCCTTGTCCCGCCTCTATATTCAGTTAATGTGGGCCGAAGCGGGTCGGGGAGGTTCAAGTCCCCTACCATGTTCACCGCTCATTATTTATTATTTGTTTTATTCTTTGCTTTCATTTTTTGTCTTTAATAGGTGAAAATCTTCACTTTTTTTACAATTAGTAGAACAACTCATATTACATTTAGAAGTGATGGTTCTTTTCTTTTTGTATGATAAAAAACTAAATTTGAAATGGACTTTAAATGGGGAGGGAAACGGGTAAAGGACCATGCACCATATAGCTACCCTCGGGACAACGACCCCTGCCTTGTGTAACCTGACTAGGTGAGGAATTTCCATCCCATTCGAGGCGGGTGGCCACTATATCGAGTTTAACGAATTTTTTTGCCATCTTTACTCCAAATCATCCACTAAAAAATGAATTGATTAATTAAAAAACAAAAAATTAATAGAAGATAAGATATGTTCGAAAACATTTTTTCCAATTTTAGCTTTTTTATTTTTTTAATTACAAAATCAATAAACGAATTTCTGTTTGAGACCAACAATTCAAATACACCATAACCAGCAATTAACATCAAACATTCCTAATAATATGCATCATAACATATCAAGTTGGAGTCACTACAAATCAATAAACCCAACATACAAACAAGTTATCTCCTAAATAATAACACTTCATAACATAGTCAAATAAATCTCTCCCTTTTTGTAACGAGAATAGTCAGAAAAATAACACAATGGATTCAGTGAATCCAATATTGCTTGAATCTTGTGAGAAATGTGAAGTCTTGAAGTGCATAAATGTTGGGCTATTGAGTGTGCAAGAAGATCCCGTGATCGGTCCACCATGTCGAATGTAGTTTTCATAATTCGAGGTGATGCAACAGTTCTTCCGGTTCCTAATCAACCAGCTTTTGTAATGAGAAAACGTGTTTTTGGCACGTCTTCTTCGTCCTCTACTTCAATTTCCAACGAGTTAATAATGTTTGTGACAGAAGGGGGATGAGGAATTTGCTTATTTCCTGCCATTAATGCTATTGTTTGTTTTGTTCTGCCACAATCTGTATCTAAATTGCTTTTGTAACACGAGTAATTATTATCACATATAATCTATTCGAATACTCGACATTTCGTACCAGTGAGAAACTTGACTCTGTCGAGATATTTGTGCTCGAGTAAAATTGTTCGTCTAAATGCAAGTAAAAGTGACACTTGACCTTAATGTGTTGGGGTACTCGGAATCGACTAGAGCTTTCACTTGTAAGTATGAGGTACAATGTTACAAGAGCATCAATTGATTAATAGATTGATCAACTAATATATTGTTGGAAAAATGAACTTGATGAGTTAATTTTGCTTTTCTGTATTATTTATGTATTAAACTACGTGGTACTTGTAATTATTTAATAAATATGTGCACAAATTTATTCGTGCATTAGTGAATTAATAAACTTGGTATATGCATGGATATTTACTTTTTAGGATGGAGAATGTGACCATTGTTGGTACATGCACTAGATTAGATACATGTTTTGTAAAGTCTATAAAAGCTCGTGATCTTGTACAATCATACGCACCGCACAAGTTTCTAACTAGGGCTGTCCGTGGGTCGGTTCGGTTCGGTTCTCAAGTTTCTAAATTCTAACTAGTTTGCTCAAAATTTAATTAAAAAGATTGATTATATTCACATTACATTTTTGTTAATTATATAACATTTTAATTAAATGAAATTCCTAAACATTTGCTCATTTTTTGCATTTGTATCTCCAAATATTTTTCTTCAACCTTTTATAATTAATTATAACTCATCTTATACCAATTATGGCAAAAAATATATAATAGGACAAGGTAAAAATATTTACTTACCCCTCGTATTTTTAAATAAGTAACATAAACAATAAATACAATATTTTGACAATATTTTCGCACGCTAACAGAATATTTGGATAAAAAATATCACTGGAGATTGAATGATAACTAATTGAAGGTTAAAGACAAAAAATGCAATAAAAAGTTGAAGATATAAGTGCAAAAATGAGTTAGGGACGTTTTATGGCAATTAAAATGTGATATGAATATAATTACCCAAAAGATTACTACTACGCCTCTTTTAGCGAGACTTTAAGTACTACTACGTGGCAGTTAAGCGGCAAGTGAACCTTGACCGCACTCCATGTCATTCCAACCCAATGGCAGTTTTGTCGAACCCATGAAAAGGTCAAACCTCTATGCGAGGCCGAACCCATTTGCAGGAATCAACCCCATATGGGAATCAAACTCTCATGGACGAGGCTGGCTTCTAGGATATCAGCAGAAGATCTTCTATGCAATCTTCAATAAGTGATTAATATGACAATTCACTGCTATCGTTAATTCGCCTAGCCAAATAGGTCAAGTTTAAGTATCGTGTCAGATTTTGAGCAGCAAAATCGTATTAGCATTAAATGCTTAAAATTGATTGATACATATGACAAGAAGTCTCAGTCGTCTGGATGAGGCCACACATATTTTCATCAAACTATTATTATCCATCCCCCTCTAATACAAAAGCTCACATAATGCGTCATTCTAAAGATAATGCAAGTTTAGATTCTCAAACTTTAACTTTGCTATCTACATTTACTCAGATATTCACCCCCAAAATCGAACCCTTTTTACATAAGAGGCTTGCGTCTAAAGCACCGCCACACTAATATATTTATTGTTTCAACTGATTTGACCGTCGAAGCGAGCGTGGCCCACTCCACCACCGACAGGAAAGGCCACATGTGGCTAACAGTTTGTCCCAGTGTACAGGAACCGACTTATGTGAACGCGAGAGGCCTTTGGATCTGATGGCCACGTTGGAAGTACAAAAATTGAGGTCACACAGATTGGCAGAAATGAGTTTAACCTCCCATAGGGATTCGACCTCTTAATGGGGGTTTAGCCAAACTGTTATTGGGACAGAATAACATGGATTGCGGGTCCAAGTTTGCTTGCCGCGATACCCCAAGCACCACTTCAAATAACATGATATCGCTTTGTTTCAACTTAAAAGTCCACGTATTATATAAATATTCATACATGGATTTCAGAGACTATTGTTACGCCTCTTCGAGCGAGGCTTCAAGTACTACCACATGGTAGTTACACGATAATTGAATTTGGGCTTGCACTCCATGTAATGCCACCCCAGTAGCAATTTAGTCAAATTCCCAAAAAGATGTTGAACCCCTATGGGAGGGTGAACCCATTTGTTCAAGTCGACCCTATATGGGAACAGAACCACCCAGCCAAAAAAGTCAAGTCTAAGTTTCACAGGGTGCCTTTCTTCTTGGCACAGAAAGGAACATCGTGCGGCAGTAGTCTGCTATGCTAGACTACCTTCCGCATTTTCTCGGTCGTTTAGGGACGAAAGACAATATGATTACAATTGGTAGAAAGCTTGCAACATGAAATTGAAATGCATTGAAACTAAATTGATCATTAATTGCTTGAAAACTAGAAATTATAATAGATGAAAGCATGAAATTACAATGGCTAGTGCATGAGACGAACACTAGAAAGCTTGAAAGATTGTTTGAAAGACTAATACCCCCTATAATAGCATTCTACACAAAAATCTAAGTGATAGGATTAGAAGTTTAAATTCCAAGGAATCATACTAAACTTTTCCAATATCACATCTATTTTACAATTGAAATAAAATATATACAATGTGCGGGTCAAGGGGCTAGTTGAAGCTGCAATCCTTGACACTAAGTGTTGTGTCAGATATTGGGCAACAAAATGGTATTAGCATTAAATGCTCATGATTGATTGATACCTATGACAAGAAGCCTTAGTTTTCTGGATGAGACCACGTATATTTTCATCCCACGGTTATTATCTATCCTCCTCTGTTGTAAAAGCTCACACAATGCTTCATTCTAAAGGTAATGCAAGTTTCGACTCAAAATATAACTTTGATATTTACATTTGCTTAGATATTCTCCCCAAAGCCGAACCCCCTTTTACATAAGAGGCTTTCGTCTAAAGCACCTCCCATACTCAAATATTTATTGCTTCTTCTGACTTGATCGTCGGAGTGCACGCGACCAACACCACTATCAAGAGAAGGTCACGTGTGACTAATGATTTGTCCCAATGTGCAGGAACTGGCTTACGTGAATGCGAGAGGCCTTGTGGTCCGTTATCTACGTTGAAAGTACAAAAATTAAGGTTAACAAATAGGCGCAAATGGAGTTGGTCTCCTATAGGGGTTCAGCCTCTTAATGGGGGTTCGACCAAAATGCCATTGGGATGAAATGACATGGAGTGCGAGACCAAGTTCACTTCCAGCGACACACCAAAACACCACTTCAAATAACATGATATCACTTTATTTCAACTTAAAAATCCACGCATTATATAAATATCCATAAATGGACTTCGAGAACTATTATTACGCATCGTCCAGCGAGGCTTCAAGTATTACTACATGGCAGTTATACTGCAAGTGAACCTGAGTCTGCACTCCATGTTATTCCGCCATAGTAGCAGTTTGGCTGAACCCTAATGAAGAGGTTGAACCCCTACGAGAGGTCGAACCCATTTGCTAGATTCGACCCCATATGGGAACCGAACCCTCACGGACGAGGTGAAGCTACTAGGAGATTAGCAGAAGATTTTCTATGCAATTTTCAGTAAGTGATTGATGTGACAGTTCACTACTATCGTCGCCCCACCCAACCAAATAGGTCAAGTCTAAGTATCGTGTCAAATTTTGGGCAACAAAATGGTATTAGTAATAAATGCTCATGATTGATTAATACCTAAAACAAGAAGCATCAGTCGTCTGGATGAGACCACGTATATTTTCATCCAATGGTTATTATTCATCATTCTTTACTATAAAAGCTTACACAATACATCATTTCAAAAATAATACAAATTTGGATTCTCAAACTATAATTTTGCTATTTATATTTACCCAAGGTCGAACCTCTTTTTATATAAGAGGCTTGCGTCTAAAGCACATTTCACACTCAATTATTTATTGCTTCAACTGACTTGACCATTGAATGCACGCGACCAACTTCACTATCAACGTGGAAGGCCATGTGTGGCTAACAGTTTGTCCAAGTGTGCAGGAACTGAATTATGTGGACGCGAAAGGCCTTGGAATTTGTTGGCTACGTTGGAAGTACAAAAATCGAGGTCAACAATTATTTTTAGTTTGTCCCTTTTTATGAAAATTAAAATCAAATTTTTGGTACATTTTGATAAGAGTTAATAAAATATGTGGTTGAAAAGTTTGGAGTCCCACGAAATATATAATTAAAATTAATTATTGATTTCATATTAGATTAAAATCTAGATTTTCACTTCCCCAAACATGGGCTTTATTACATTTATAGTTTGTACTTGTTTGATAGGGGTGTCAATGAGTAGAGCGGAGACTTGAAACTCGGGCTTGACTCGAGTAAAAATGATTTTGAGTTTTTTTTGGCCGTGCTTATAAGTGTTGTTCTGTATTGAATGTGTGAACCGTGAATAAGTGGAAAAGTAAGTTTTGGATCATAAGAAATGTATATAAATCTAAAAAGTATGTCTAAAAGTTAAAATTATAATTATAAGGTTTCCCAAACATGCTCATAAAATAATCCAACAAAACGATGTCTTAAGAATTAATCCCACTATAATTGGCAACTGAGTTCAAAACCCCCCACCAGGTAAAAACTCCGTCCCTGCGAAATTCGACGGAACCCTCGCTTCCCGTTAATTCCCAGCACTATGAGCGACCGTCGCGAACGGGACAGGGACAGGGACAGGGACAGAGACCGGGACCGGAAAAGAATACGCGAGGACCGGGATTACGACCGGGACCGTGAACGTAGCAAACGTTCTCGTTCTCGTACACCCGACCGGAGCCGATCCCGCCACACCAGATCCCGCACACGCTCTCCTGATGACCGCCATCGCCACCGTCACCGCCACCACCGCTCTCGCTCCCCTTCATCCCCTCCTCGAAAGCGACACAAGGACGAAACTGTCCCCCAAGAAAGGGACAAGCACAAGGACCGCACTAGGGCAGCGTCGGAGGATCAGAAAGAAAAGAAGCTTAAGGAGAAAGACGTTGATAATGATAATGATGGGAATATGATGGACGAAGATGAGATTGAGATGATGAAGAAATTGGGGATTCCTATGGGCTTCGATTCAACAAAGGGAAAGCCTGTCCCAGGCAACGACTTGGGGGCTGTAAGAAAGGTCACAAAGCGGCAGCCGAGACAGTACATGAACCGCCGAGGGGGGTTCAATCGCCCCTTGCCTGCCGAGGTCAACCGCTAAAAGGAAAGGAATTTATCATCCAGGTTAGGGTTTGTTATCCGTGGCAACTTGACATTTAATTTCGGTTGCTTTTCTTGGCTGACTCAATTGATATCCAATAATTATGATATATTGCAGTGGTTATTTATGTTTCTCCTAACATGTTATCCTTCCAGTTGTTTAGATGATTGGAAGTCTGTTGCTTGGTTAGTTGGAAGTGTATGTTATCCTTGCCATTGTCTATTTCTTCTTGATACAGTGCCAAGCCTAAAATTTATGTGAATTAGTTGGTTCTTAGAACACAATTTAAAATCTGTAAACTTCATGCCGCCATGCTCAAACCGATGAACCAAAATGTAATTTACTTATAGTCTTCTTTCAATCATGTTGGGTTGAAGAAACTCCCATCCCAACTCTTGTTTAGTATGAAATATTCCATACAATTTATTCTCATGATCTCCTTTCTGGCCATGCCATACATTTTTGAAGTCGCAGGACCTTTACGATTTTAGTGGCACTAAGTTGTGATTCAAGGGAATAGGTCAGAGTAACACTTTAAGCATAGGACATGGTTGGCCTGCTAAGTCGAACCGGACCATTCCACTTGCCATTTTCACTCTCCTAGTGTGCGATCTCAGGGAGCTAATTTAACTTTTCAAATATGTATGAAGTATTTACAAATTTTTTGATTGCAAGTTAGAGAAATAATAGAAGAAGAGAGAAAAAAAAAAGTGCAAATCAAGGATTTCAATTCAACTAGTTCGTGTGATTTAGGGTATTTTACTGTAAACGGATTACACAAAACAAGGCTTTTTTCGTGTAGTTAATATATTTATAAGAAATGATTTTTGAATTATCTACCATGCAATTTTTTTGTAATTAAATAATATACTTCTGAATTCATGCTGCTGGACCTAGCCAACTCCTTCGCTCATAATTTTTATGATTTAGCTCTCATTTGGTTCTGTTGTCCTTTCCTCGTTGCATCAAATTACTCTTTCATCCTCATCCTTGTGGGATGTGAGTGCATAGTAGTTGTGGAAGATATTTAGAACTTGTTTTTGTTAAGAAAATATTAACCACCAAATAAACGGATGAGATCAGCTAAATTTTTGCCCTGCCTCTTTGCTTTACGGTGTGTATTCTGACAAGTGTTAAACCTAATCCTTTCTAGTTTTACGTACAACAGAAAAAAGATCGGAGATACAAACAAGGAAATAAGTCACAGCTGAATGCTCACATTCAACTACTAGACGTTTAACAATGGATTACTACCATGTTAGCATTGATGACGTAAAAAAGAAAAGGAGATGTGACTTGACCCTGCAGTAAACCACTCCATAGTTCTTTATGTTATAATTTTCTCAAATCACAAAAATGACATTGGACTGAAAATACTCTGAAACTTAAGGCTTAATCCATAAACAGAAATTTAATGAGGTTGAGGTTCTTAATACTTTAACTGCTGTTAAATTTATTTGACAACACTGCTGAAATAATGAAGGCTATACACGCGTACTAAAATGTCATGCTAACAACCTTTTTTTTTTTTAAAGTCAAAACTCTTTTGGGTCTTGTGCAGATGAAATTGCAGGCCATGGCTGTTCTTTCAAGATGTAGTGGTTTCTTGCTCTATAACGAGTGGGATAACCGTGAGCCAATGATGTAAGACTACCTCGATTTGTTCTATTGAGAATGTATTGGTACCATTTTATAACATTTACCTGTAACTGCAGTCTCTGATGCTGTTTTGCATCTGATTATTATATTAGTAGTGACTTTGTCTCATTACAATCGTTTGAATTTTCCCAATTAATCAAAATATTTACAATACATTTGGTGTTACAAATTCTTTATTTTGTAAAGGCACATTTCATTATGTGGAGTTTATGTTACAATGACTATTATGACTGGTATTTAGTGTGATCATAGTTATTGTTTGTGGCATCAGCTTTTTTTCAATGTTTTTTAGTTCTTTTTGGCCAGAACTTTAGGCTTGTGGATATTATGGAGTTGACAGATAAAGTAAATTAATGCAAGGAGTTGTTGGCATGGCCCAAGGGAAGGGACATTGTTTGACAATAACAAAAACGACCACTCTATTGACGAACTTGGGCAGCACAATCAATTTGGTCGGATGATTTTGCCTCAACTTTCTGTCTTTGTAAAATATACCCAATTTATTGACTTCACCTTCCAAAACTTGCATAAATTACAGTCGGATGATATTATGCTCTTATCCCGTGTCTGATGATATGTTGGGCTTGCATTTTGTTGTTTCGCTTCGAGTAATCATCTTTAAAGAGTATTAATGAGTAAGTAATAACGATGACGCTAGAAATTAATACGAAACATTTGCACTTCTTCTAGGAGAGGTGCGAATTTGCTACCTCAAATTAGCCAGGTTCTTGTGTCAAACTTGAGGAGAATCTCTCGACTTGTAAATGTGATCAGTCGGGCACCATATCCTTTTTCTATTTCTAAAATTTAAGCAGCTATGCAGTTTTAAGGTTCTAAATACGAAGGTTAGAGTAATATCTAGGAAAATCAAACTAACAGAGAAATAATATATAAATAGACAACATATTTCGTTCAAATGGTACCGCATATATAGAAGTTTGAAAGATGAATGATAATAATATTTCTAATTTCCAAAGAATGATCTCATTTGATTTGCATGCTGAATCCTCCCTTAATGCCAAAGCTTCAAGCAAAACCCTGCTGGCACGGTCGAACATCTCTTGTTTGAAATAACATCAGAAAAGGTGTCGATAAGTTGTCCAGCAAGAGATGCTGGATCTTCAATGAATGTGTCGATGAATACTTTCGCAACTCTCACCTCTTGCGGGGTTGCTGTCAAGCTGTACCAAGTCAAAAACTTCTGCCTAAACGTTGTTTCTATATGACCATCACATTCCAACCATCGAATTACTTTGACATAATACTCAAAATTCTTGTCTCCAATTCCGGTACAATCTTCGTCTCCTTCACTTTTCTTCTTTGAAGGTTCCTCCTCCTTTGCAGATACACCCCACCCGCCATGTTTATGTCTGTTGTTCCTTCCATTCCCATCCTTTACATTCTCCAACTTGCAGGGGGTGATAGGCAAACCATTTTCTGAACTATCCATGTACGGCACACATTCCAAGCCAGCCTGACTAGGGGTATTTGGCAGGTTACCAGTGCTTGTTCCCTCAACCATCTGGCCTTCTGAAGTGTCTTTGTTTTTTAGATTAACAGCATCATTGTTTTGTTTTTGTTTCTCGTCCAATAAAGAGACTTCATCTCTAGTAGTCTCTTTTTGGCTCTCTAAGCAGGTGGTGGTGTCACTAAGAAAATTTGCAGAAGAAGATTTATCGGCATTTCTACAAAGTGCACGATAATTATCACCTCTATTCTCATACCCAATGCTGCATGGCATGACATTGTTAGTTTCATCTTCAACTGAAGAAGGATTAGAAAGGGTGCTACAGTTGGTGGCCAGACTTTGACTTCGTTCTACTTCCACGTTCGTAGAATTTTTTTTTGTTTGTTCACTTTGAGAATTATGCTTTTCCATCTCTCTATTGTCGTTGTCTTCAAATCTGACAAGTTTTGCAGCAAGCATAGTGCTATCTAGACAAAATTAAACCCACAAATTTGCCATATGGCTATCACTTCCCTCAAAATGAAACCAGCATTGAACAAATGCAAAATACGGGTATTACGTGGTTGAAAATGGGGAGAGGGAGGGAGAGAAAGGTGTGTACCAGAAGGTATTTCGGACACCCTGTTAGAAAGCACAGAGTCAAGAGAATCCACTGCCGAAGCACATAATCTTTGAACTTCTGGTCCTGATGAAAGCCTGTTTACAATCCCTCTCGCCGTCTTAACAGGTAAACCAGTTAACGGACCCACATCCTCTTCAAGCTTTTTCACTGCTTCATCTGTGATTTCATATAGATTTTGGTAATGCTTAGTTCCTGCAAGAATCTTTTGGCTCAAGGAGAGCCTATAGCACAGTATATCCACTCGCCTCGTATCCCTTGCTACTGTTAGTTGCTTTCTCCATGAGCTTATATTAACAGTAAGTAATAAAGCAGGTCAGTTTATATTGAAAAGTAATGCAAGTTTTGTACTTTTGAAATAATTGTACAAAACATAACAAGGAATGAATAAAAGAAATAAGAACCAAGACCGACATTACCTGAGCAAATCATTCACCTTTTCGCAAGATACACAACAAAAGCTCCCATCAAGTCTCTTATCCTGCATATTATTAGTGATGCCAGATTTTTCGTGCCGCAAGGCACATTCAAGGTGACACGACATGCCACATGACTTGCCTTGAAACGGAGGGTCTGAGCCGCAAACTAACCACAGGCTTGGGTCCTTGTTGTCATCATACTGTCGACAAATGCAGCACGAACACCTTTTGCAAAAGACGTCTTCACGATATAGTCTAGCTTTACAAGCTGAATTTTTGCAGCATGTGGTATTAATTAAATCACCATCAACCATGTTAGATGCATCAGTATTTGCTGCAGCAATTAGGTGATTCGGGTTATCAGATTTCCTCTGCCGTTTGGGAGTCCTTCCACCATGTTCTAATAAGAAACGTGTTTCAGGAAGACTTGCAGTTCCTCGCTCCAGGGATTTCTTCTCAGACACGACTTTCAAAAGTTGTTCGATTATCTTTAACTTTGTTAAGCCCGTATACTTCCTTTCTTTCCCGAGCTCTGCACAGAGGATTTGCAAGATATCCTGACGGCTCCATGCTTGAAGAATCTCTGTTGCACCATCCGACCACTTGGATAATTCATAGACTACTTCTCTCTTTTGCTCCATTCTCAACGTACTGCACTTTGATGGATCAAAAACCAACTCTGCAGCCAAAAACGTTGTGAGTTAACAAGAAAATTTAAATATACGATACCATCTTTTCCCTTAATTTGGTACATTCAATTACTATTAAACTGGAGAGTTCTCTTAGTGAAATGCTTGAAATGTAACGAAGTTTCGATCTAGACTATCTCTATTAACTCGTTATATGAATGCTTCAACCACCGAGCAGTCACCAAAAGAAAAGAAAAGGAGGATGATCAAAGGGTATCAAACTACAAGCAACAAGACAAGTGTTGTCAAGACAAAAACATTTCTTCTCCTCACATTACAAAACCCCAAATTCAAGAAAAAGCATAGCCTATTCAAGAAAATGGTGTAGCAATTTGCTGGTAACTTCCATGATGCCCCCACGTTGAACTTCCGTAACAGTAGCCACTATTCTATTCAATTCAATATATTTTAAGAAGAAACATCAATTTCATCAAATTATAGACAAATACATCGAAAAATCTTTACATTTTGGTTGGGGGAGAGAGAGAGAGACAGTAATAAACAGCTGGCATTTCTTTGTTCATTTTTCTCTCATAAGCATCCTCTAAAATAATTGGGTAAGCATTAATTGTGACATGACTATTTATAATGAATGCTAACAGTTGAGCAAAAAATTACAGTCTCAGACTCAGTTTAACCAAAGAAAATAATCCCAAAATATATTCAAAAGAAGCTAAAACACGCGAGGGAAAAGTCTAACAAAACAGATCAAGAAGAACTTTATGACCCATTATCCCCAAAATTTGTAAATAAAGATCCAAAATTTTTCACATCGAAAGTATCGACACGCTCATTGTTAACAAACCCAGAACCAATTTTTATTTTTTTTTTAAGAAAGAGAGAGAAATTCTTTACCCTCCAAAGAAGAAACATCCATGACTTGCAGTTCTTTCAATAACAAAAAACTATGCTCGCATTACACCATAACCCCATTCTTTCTTTGCCTGAAAGACACATTTTTCAGTCATGCATATATACACAAACATGCATACATACAGATGAAGGGGTGGGGGGGATACGAGTACCAATGAGATGCGATGCGAGGGGCGAAAATTGAGGCACTAGCAAGGAATCCATGAAGAGATGGGTCCTTAACGTGGGCTATTCAGCACCCAAAGCACCATATACATATAATAATGTCTGTGTCTCTGTGTGAGTTTGTGTGTGTGTGAGAAAGAGAGAGAGAGAGAGTGGTTGAGGAGAGATGAGAAAAGTAAGAGAAAAGAAGTCCTAGTAATATACAGAGAAAGAAAGCGGCTGAATCTCTGTTCATCCATTTTACCTTTTCCGCCCCGAACTTTGCGTTGGTTAATTACCTATGTTGGTAAAATAGAGATTTAGATGTTCCAAGGGGTCGAATTTTTTCTTAATGATGAAGAGATGTAAAAGAGATACAAATTGCATTTTTTGACAGAATATATATATGTAAATAAAGAGATACAAATTGCATTTTTTTGACAAAAAATATATATATATATATATAAATGTAAATTTACATTTTTTTATATCTACAAGGAGCAAATCTTTTAATTGAAGCAGAATTTGTATTTAAAGCCATCGAAATGTACATGAGGATTCAAAAGTGATTTTGAAAATATTTATTTACATTCAATTTTACACCCTAATTGGAGATACTCTTAGGCATAAATTATATCAAAATAATAATTTCAATATTTGAGAGTAGATTTGTTCTTATTCTCAATTTGGAAATTTAAGTCCCTGTTTGATGAGATTAAAATTAATTTTTTAATAAATTTTAATAAAAGTTGATAAAATAATTGATTGAAAAATCGTATATTCAATGAAATATATTATTAAAATTAATTATTGACTTAGATTTAGATTAAAATCTATATTTTAATCCCTACAAATCAGCGACTAAATGTGTGTTGAAGTTTGATAGTAATAAATTAAGGGTTCGTTTGATAGGTAAATGTAGAAAAGAATTTTAATTTCATGTTAGTTGAAAACTAAAAACCCACCAAACCCATAAAAATTCGTTTTCCATGAAAACAAAGAAAATGCAGTTTAAAGTGGTTGTACCTTGGAATCCGATTTCCATTTTCACGTTGCAATCAAACGATCAAAGTGAAATTCGTTTTCCTCGGATGTGACATTTTTCATGAATTTCGTTGCAATCACACGGAGCCTAAATTGTTCAATTTGATGCAAAACCCCACTATGATTAAGTAGAATCGTATTGAGTCAACTGTTTCCTTTTAATTTGATCTCTAAAATTCATTAAAATTGCTATATTCATAGTATGGTCAACGAGACTAATAATCACACAAAACGTGTTGGCCCATTTTCCACCACTATTTAACCAACATAAAACTCATCGCCTAACCATGCTCTAATCATAGTATTAACAGTAGCATTAGGATCACGAGCACCTAATTGTCCAAAAACCTCTCTGGGGGGGGGGGGGGGGGGGGGGTTAGTAGGCTTGAATGTTTTGACTTTTTCCTATTGAAGATGAGAAATCATTGTACATCATTGATGGACCAAGGCCTACCTAAAAAAATAGATTTTAGACGATTTTGATAAAAAATTAATAAAATATATGATTAAAAAGTTATGGATCTCATGAAATGTGTGGTTAAAATTAACTGTATATTATAATTTCAATTTTGATTCAAATTCCGAAATTCGGCTTTGAAAAGTGGTACACACACTATAAATTTAGGATTATTCTAATTGTACGTTCAAATGTACATCTGTGTGACATAATGCACAAGTGACATTTTGTCATTAGCGGGTGAATTTTTTTTTTCCCACTAATTAATAACAGAATGTCATTTGTACATCACATAGAGAGTACACCTGAGTGTACATGTAGAAAAACTCATAAATTTATTGAGAAAGTGGATAACGTCCATTAACACATGAGATACAAAATTATTTATAATAAGGAGATTGATCACTACTCCACTTAATAAGTGAATCTTTCGAGGTAGAATCTCACTTTCATACAAGTTGTGGTCAAATGATGCTCAAGGCAGATCCTCAGTTTCAACTGAAAACATGTGGTAGCCGGTAAACTCAAACTTTTCCAATTGTCGATAAAATATATGGTTGGCTCTTGAACACGTAATTTTTCTCGATTTAAGGAAAAGAGACAAATAAGTTGTCACTTGAAAGAAATAGATAGTTATGATATTTTATTCAAATGTCGAATATTTGGAAAGCTTGAATAATGTTCGACGTGAATTAGACATGGAAAAAACGATCACCTTACAAGAAGGATTCGGACTACATGTAACATCGTCACATCACACATGTTAACGTTATTTCACATATAAAGGGCAAAACTGGAAGTGTGTATTCAATATATACAGGCCACACGCAAGTGGCATTGGCCAAATTGTAGTGTGGGGCCCCATTTTGCAAATATTGATGCTTCCCAAACCAAAAGTTGACACGTGTATGTTATCACGTTATTGGACCTTACCAATGCTGTTCAATCGTGGTACTTTCATTTCTTTCTTCTACCCTTGGCAACGAACAATTTCTTTTGCCCTTTTTCTTTTTCCCTTTCTCTCTTCACTTTGAGTAATTATCACTTCTTTAGCGTCCAAGGAATAGGGATCGAATTATCGATGTCTATCGTCGATAGTTAATGCAGTTTCATCGATTTTATTATATTATTGTGTTAACTTCGTCGAATAGTATGCTCCTATGTTGTGTAGATTAAAATCGAAATTTTAGTGTATTTCGACAAAAGTAGATGAAATGTACAGTTGAAATATGTGATTAAGCCCTTGTTTGACAATCATCATTTTCAAACTATTTTTCCTGCGTTATTTTCAACTACACATTCACATAATAAAATATTCTACACAAACCCAAAACTTTTTTTCTACTTTTTAACTACACATTCTCTTAAAAATCACTGTTTAAAACTCTATTTTTTTTTTCAAACGATGGTTGTCAAACAATAACTAAAATTAATTGTTGACTTTAATTAAAATTTAAATTTAGATTTTAATTGTCAAACAATTGATTGAGGAAGATCATATCCTATAAACATTGCACTAGTCACTAGGAAAATGATTGGATTAGATAATAATACCTAAAAACTTGATAGCGAGTTTTCAACGGCCCATAGGCCATAATGAAATAGAAAACGTTCAATTATGAAGCCCAATGTGGTAGATAAGATGCTCCTAATGTGTACGCGCTTACTGCTTATAGTGCCTGTTAAATCATATAAATCTCTTGTTATGGATGTAATTTCATTTCAATACTATTTTTTGTCAAAATAATTCATTCATTTTACACTCTCAACCTTTCTTTGTGTTTTTTGCCCCTGTTTGAGCCAAATTATTGTAGAATGAGAATGAAAAATATAACCGTTATTGGGGCCCACACAAGAGATAGAAAATTTGAATTTAAATGTTGATGTGATGGATAACGGTCATATTTTTCATTTTAATGAGATAATAAGGTGGCTCAAACAGGGTTTTTTAACATTAATTAGTAGGATGATCTTCATCTAAACAACTTGAACATGTTCGTGACAAACTCAACGTATATAAGAATGGGAATAGAAAATAATAAATTTGCTTGAGTTTTAGTTACCTATTAAATGTAAATATTTTTTAGAGGAATGCTACACGTACATCCAAATTTATCGTTTGGGTGATAAAATGAAGAGGTGTCACCTCTGTATTAATTGGTGGAACTTAATTTTTTGTCCACCAATCAACATCTGCATTCTGTCATCCATGTGGTAAATTTGAGTGTGCAAGTAGTATAAATATATTTTTTAATAAGGTTGTTGGTAATAGAAATCAATAGATGAATCGGAATATTTCAATTATTGGCACCTCAATAGCACTATAATCATCTATACATCCTTATGTAAGTACGTAATAGTTTAATCCAAGAAAAATATACTCTCTAGATATGCCCACTTGTCCCCTAAATTGCGAAATGATTGCCAAAGGCCCTATTCCTCGTCTGGAAAACCTATTGGGGCTTCATCGTGAAGCTTCAAGAGAAGAAGGGTTCGACGGAAGGGGTCGAAGGTTGGCTATAATCAGTATTCATGCGTCGACCTTGAAGAAGGATGATGTAGCGCACCAAGAGAAGGGCTCATGGCTCAGCTCGTTCAGTTTTGACTGACGAAGGGCATGGACCACTTGTGGAGTAGACATGTAGCGTGTCATTGTTGGCCTACCTCCATGGTGATGTTTACGTGGCATTCGCATAAATTTGGATGTTATAGAGACATAGCTAGGATTTTGGTTTAGTGGAGACAAGATTTACGTTAAAAAAAATTAAAAAGTTCAACCAAGACTGAAGATCATAAGAGGAACAAACAAGAGTGGGGCGTAGAGAGAAAGAAGCTGGGTAATTCTATGAAAACGCTGGGGAAGGAGAGAGAGTGGATTGTAATTCCATAATTGGTAAAGTCAGTTAAAAGCAAAATGTACTACCTTAAACTTCATAGGCTAATAATTTTACAAAAGGATAATTTAGGGGTACAAAATTGTAAAAGTCCAAAATTATATACTCAATATAATAAAAATTTTAAAATCAGTGTGGGGGCAGCCGTCACCACCACCCCAACGATGATTCCACTTTGCCTTCCGCGTTAACCTCAACCAACCTGGCAGAAGGTGACCCCAAATAGCCTCCAAAATACAGGGAGTTCTAAAAGCACGACCATAAACCTTGAGCTCCAGAAGAGTCAGAAACTCATACATAAAATTTAGGACGACCAGAAAAGGCTTGGAGAGGGTCCATCCACCTATATCTGAATCAAATTCTCCAACTAGAATCTGCAGAGGTGGTTACAGCAGAGTATGGTCCTCCATGAAGTGTAAAGATGAAAATATATATCAATTTATAAGAGTTTGATCTTTTAAGATATTACAAGTCTTATAATGGTATCACACTCCATTAAACTCAAATGACTGAATGAGCAATTCCATTTTATTAAAACTCAAAAAATAAGTACACGGATTTCATGATTGGTTTGTTAAAAAATGAGCCATCATCTTACGATGGCATGTTAAGGGATAAAATTTCACATCGAATAAAGATGAAAGTATAGATCAATTTATAGGGGTTTGAGCTACTCGTCTGAATAAGATTGACCTTTTAAGATGAAACCCCAATTTTTGGCAAAGTATATTAATGGCTTGCCCCACCAGTTATCTAACCAAAAATGGACTTCGGAGTGGAGCATTGCTGGGCTTGCAACCTCAGTGTGGAGAGTTCGATTCCTGGTTGGAGCAG
>CAIGRT010102551.1:0-24566 GCA_903798405.1 Fraxinus platypoda | reverse complement strand
ATGGAAAATGAAAAAAAATTTCTAGTTCCATGGAAAATTTTGTATATCAAACAGGGCCTAAATGTATTTCATTTGCTGCAAACAAACTTAGGCATGAATCATTTGTCTTCTGTCAAATATAACATTGTGATAAGAGTTTCAACTAGTTACATTGCAACATCCAAAATTCAGACACTGGCACTTCACCAGTTAAATTACAAAATCAAAAGATCTCCCAAAAATTTGTCAAATATAACATTGTGATACATCTTCAACTTGTTATATTGCAGCATCAAAAATTAAGACACTAGCACTTCACCAATTAAATTACAAAATCAAAAGTTGTCTCCCAAAAATCTGATGGTTCATTGCAAATTTGTTATAACTTCCATGCTGTCTTGTGTCCCAAACGCTTGAGGTGGTGGAGGAGATGATATGCTCATCACTTGATCCTCCTCTACCGGCAAGTTGTTTGAGACATTGTCTTTGGACAAAGTAGGCCTATTCGAAGATGCCGAGTTCAACGTCACCTACAAGAGTCAACATGAACATTAACATTGTAACATGTGAATAATGTATTATGTGATAACTGAATTATGAATTGAACAACAAACCTTATTACGACCCCTAGATTTTTTCTTCGTCGTCTCTAGCGAACTTTTTAGTCGTAGTTTCTTTGGAGCGCCTTTACGTTTTGTACACTTCGGATCGAAAATGTTGACGCCTTCTATGTTGCCTCCTCCAATTCCATGGGAGGCCAAGCGATTACTTTTTGCATTTAACAACTCATTAGTTTGCAATTCAATCCACCCCATAAGCTGCTTTGAACGTTCTTCATCAATTGCAACCAAGTCTGCCACCTTGGTTAAAGCAGCACACAACTGCTCATATCTCAATTGCTCAGGAACACTAACCAAACCATTATATGTTGTTGCGATCCGCGTGTATGGTCTACTCACGTCTCACCTCCATCTCCTTAAAATATACTTCTTGGAAAGTAACAACACCTCATTCCGAAGTAAAATCAAGATAGCGTGTTTGCAAATGATACCTCGAAACTCAAACAAATGACAGTTACACACAATCTCGCAATTGTTTCTACGAAAAGAAACTGTAAATATTTTTGTCTTCCTTCCTTCGTTAAGGATGATATCTTCACGGACCTTATACTTCGTTATCCCGCCAAAGTCCTCTGCAGATAATATGTCACAGTAGACCTTTCCGGTGAATTCTTCTTGGAATTCCCTGAATTTAGAAATTGTGTACACTTCTTGAAACTGCTTCTCCATCTCATACTTGGTAGCACAGGGAACCATTTGTGAGAATGATCTAAAATCAGCTTGGAATTCCTTCTCAACTTTACTTCTCAAAACCCGCTCGTGCTGCTCTATGAATAGCTTTAAAGATGTCTTTGAGTGCACATAGCCATCGAAGAATGCATTCATGCACTCACTATGCTGGGTAGTCGACATACCCGCCCAGAATGTAGTTCTCAAGTAGCATGGTACCCAACGACTTCGGTTGTCATAAAGTCCGCTCAACCAAACATTATCTTGCAAATGTAAACGTTCAAGCATGTTCGCCCAACCCTCTTCAAATTCTTCACAAACTAATGTATCATATACTAAACCATGTATGGCATGCAGTATTGCACCTTTTTCACGATGATCGCCGAACTTTTCTGGCAACTTCTTTAAAATATGCCACAAGCACCACCTATGCTTACTGTTGGGGAAAACGATTTCTATAGCATTTTGCATAGCACGATCTTGATCTGTAATTATTCCACCGGGAGCTTGACCATGTATGCACTCAAGCCATGTCCTGAATAACCAAATGAATGTATGCGTGTCTTCGTTCGAAACCAATCCACAACCAAATAAAGTTGATTGCCCGTGGTGATTCACCCCAACGATGTTTGTTATAGCTTTTATGCAATGGGATTCCAGCTGTATCATTGACCTCAAGCCGTCTTTTAACATGTGCACTAAGTTCACGATTGCATCGATACAACCTAGATTTAGATGGACTTGTCTTATGGTTATGCTCCAACTCCACAACATTTATTCGCCATATTCCACGAACATCAGAACACGCTGTCAACCTGGCTTTGCACCCTGTTTCAATCGTTGGTGGAGGCTTCAAAGAAGTGCTCTTACTAATCTTTCGTCGACCTTCTCGACTACAAGTAAAACTCACATATCGAACGACCCCGTCATCACCCTTCTTAGTGTTTCTTTTTCTAACAGGAAATCCTATTTCATATGCGTATTTCTTATAGAATTCAAATAAGTCCTTCAAGCCGTCAAATTTCATACCAACCTTTGGAACGATAATCTCATTTTCAACTCCTAACATATCATCGGGCAAACAATCATCACCTACAACCTCCAATGAGTACACCTCCATTCCTGTAAGCAAGTAAGTAAACAGTTCAGATTTATTTTTTCTATGACTAATAAGCTTAAAGAAAGATGCAGATCATTTTCACACATTTAATTAGCTGAAATTTCATTTCTATTCAAAATATTGCATTCCAATTGAAAAGGTAGTAAGTTTTACCACTGTTAGCATCGCCTTCCACCATGTTGTCGCACGCATGTAGGGATGTAGGAGATGAAGAAAAACTTATAAAGGGTGTCATATGAGATTTTCAATGTGCATATAGGCTGAAAAAAAAATAAAAAATTTCGCATAAAAAGGAAACATAATTATTTCACCATTGTTGCCGTCCTCGCCCTCGACTTCATCGACGTCCATACCGGAAAGCCTCCAAAAAATTCACTGCTACTTGGTCGTATTTCCTCGACGGTTTCCCTCCTGTGTCGTCTCTCGTCCCACCTTCTCATTCACCGACGTTCGTACCAGAAAGCATCGACAGAAATCCGAGCTACTGGGTTGAGAGTTGTTTGACGGCTTCCCTACTCTTCCCAGTCGTCTTCGGCTTGAACACGGGAGACGGGAAATTTGAAGAATGGGGGGAAATGTGAAGAAAACGAGGGTTTTAATTTTGGGATGTTTTGGGTTTTTTTTTTTTTTTTTTATATTCAACGAGATTTTGAACCAAAATATCGCCAGCTAAGCATTATGGATACCATGATGTATAATGTGATGTACTAGTAGCAATTTTCTCATGAAAATAAGTGCAATTGTAATGCCTTTGAGTTGGATTCAATAATAATCCTCCCTACTCGTTTTCTTTGCGAGCACTGCTTTGAAAAAAATTAAGTTATTGTGTTGATAATGTGTTATAAACTAGAGATAAAAAAAGAGAACAAAATAGAGAAAAGTCAATAGAATCATGTGCTTTGTTAAGAACCAAAGCTCTATATTTATAGGAAAGAATTAGGGATACAATGGTAATAGAATCTAGGATTATATGGATATAAGTGTCATTCAAAAATACTACTTTATTTACAACACGAATGTATTCCTTCCTTATTTAAGCAAATCGCAAAGATTAGTGAATTAAGATTTCTCTTAAATCTTTTCAGAAGCTCAAATCTTGAAATCCCATAAAATATTAATCGATAATTTAAATATCTTTATATTAAAAGATGTATTTATTTATATTATCACTTCTATTATGTAGCCATTCTTGCAATGTGACTATAAATTAAACAATTCTCATCGATTGGGAGACGACATGTGATGGAGTGGTCGAAAATAAATTTAAGTTCTGTGATTCAATTGAAATACACTAAAATGATCTAGTTGATATTTCATTCAAAGTTCATACCAATATTACCCATTTCATTCGATGTAAATAAGTCTAGGGTCGAAGTAATTTAAGAAAGTTACACCATTAAATAAATTTCCCAATTAAATAAATTTAATTCATGGGTAATTGGCACAAAAAAAACCTATTATATGCATTGTGCAAAACACTTTGGGTCGATCATGAGATTTTAGGTGCCATAGGCTCATAGACCAATATCAAATATGGGACCCTGTATAATAATAATAATAATAATAATAATAATAATAATAATAATAATAATAATAATAATTTGATCTAAAACTAATAATAATCCAAAACTTTCCCTAAATTAAATTTAGTCGTATAAATATTTTTTGATCAAAAATAAAAAAATTTACTATTACAATCAATATGCTTTAATGCTTATTATATAAGTAATTCACATATTCAAAAAATAACAGTCCACCATTTTAATATACAGATTGTGAAGTTAGCGGAAAAAATTTTTCATCTCTTTTGACATACAATTTTTCATAGTTTGTAGCTCAAAATATAACTATTGCTCATCAGAATTTGTGTCGCGCTTCAATTTTTTTTTCAAACTTATTACACCAACACTCTGTATTCTTTTCTAATGTACGATTCCTTTTCATATTAGAACAATTATCATCACTTGACCTCCTAATCACCAATACCAAGTTAAAGCATTTTAAAAATATATATAATAATTCACCAAAAAATGTTTGCTCTGAAATATCATCAACCTTAAGAAATCCAAAAAAAAAAAAAAATTCTACTTTAATTGGACTTACTAAGACATCTATATAATTAAACTTTAAATACTTCTACAAAATAAAAATTGAACTAACTTAACGTTTATATTTTAATTAAAGATTAGTATGTTTGCTGATTGGACAACTTCTAGTTTGATTGAATTTAAAATTTATTTTTTTTATATTTTTTTTATGATAAAATATTTTTTTTTGGGTTCTCACAAAAGTATGGCCTTAGGCCATTGCTTACTGATAAATGTATTTTATACACTGATTTAAAATTTTAAATATAGACATTTGGGAGTACTTTTGATGACTTATAGCTTAGTTTTTTGTTTATTTTGTTTGTTAGGTAAAACTTAATGAATAGACGTGAAATTGGAAGAATTAACAAAATCGGCGAAAAATGATGATTTTCAAAGTTTGAGAACCAAATTGTAAATGTTCAATAGTTCATCTTGACCATAAAATGATGATTGAAGATCATACGGGATCAATTGGATGAGATAGAAGCCAAAGGATGAAAATTGTATGAAAGGACTCAAATTAAACGAATGAGGAAAGCTGGGGACCAAAATGAACAACTGCATATGATTGTTTGAACATACCAGGCATGAGCAACCAGTAACCCCATAGAGTAAATTCCTTGCTCACGCATGGGGTTATTTCCGGGCAGATAGGAACTTCCTTCTAATGACTGATACTCCATTTGGAAACTAATTTTGGACAGTTTCTTGACTTAATTTCGATCACTATATATATAGAACAAAGACAAACATTGGACGAATCTCTATCGCACCTCTCATATCAATCCATGTAATAAAATCCTCTCGAACAAGAAATAGATTTCACATCTCCTTGTACTTATAAATTCCTGGAGATGATTTTTCAATTCATTTGTTGTTTTATCTTTAGAAACATGTTAAGCTAGAATTTTTTTTGTATTGGGATGAAGATAAACCTTATTATTGTTTTTTTTTAATTCAAATACCAAGTAGTTTAGTTAATTTGTATTCTTCATTAATCTTGGTATTTTTTGTTTTATTATTTAATTGCTTGACCATCAATTATGGAATTAGTTACTTGTTAAAGTTACAAGAAGTTCATAATAAGTTAGAACTTTGCAAAATTAACATGTAGGCAAAGATGTTATGAATAACTGTATAACATGTGCAATAATATAGATAATCATGAGATTTAATGCATTACTTTGCATATGAACTCGGAATAGGTATATGATCGAGTCATGCTTAGAATATGTGTAACTTACATAGTTAAATACAATTGGATTATCGATTGTTATTAATATACAAAACTATGTCACAGAGGTCGATAGTTGAAAATAGGATAATAATAATACGTGGATTCAGAATTTCATTACATTCATTTGCATATTTAGCTTAAAATCATCTTAGTTAACCAGTAGATAATTTATATACAAAACAACAAATATTTTTTTTATTAGTTCATTCAAATTCGATAACGAATTAATACAATATAATTTAAATTTTATTACTCGTGGGATGATACTTTTCTCTCACATTATTTCTCGTTAATTATTATGCTTGCGAGTTTCGCACGTACAAGTTTTTGACTCCGTTGTCATGGAATAAAACTTTTAAGTAGAATTTATTAGTTTATATTTGGAATCGAATTTTCTTTTATTGTTTGAGGCTATTCATCACGAAACGTAACCCTCTCTTATGTTTTGCTCTTTACAGGCTTCATTAAATAGTTTGACGAGATCAAGCTTCTTTCCTTAGATTCCAAAATTGAAAGAACCTTTAGGCGAAGAAGAGAAGAATAGAGATTAGAGGGAAAAGGGGAGACAAAGATGTCAAAAAACGAAAATCAAAATCAAGTTCAATTACCACCAGTTTCACCGGATCAAAAATGAGACACGTTAAAGCAGAGAGAACTCGAGAGTAATCCAGGAGCATGTGAAAGATTATTTCGAAAATGTCCGAACATAGACATTCCTAAACAAGCACATCTACATCTTCTATTTAGGTTTATTGCCAGAATGCCGTAATATGTCTGATGCTTTAGCAGGTGGATCAGTGATGAAGATGCCCATAAACAATCTCTATGAGCTATATGAAAGAATAACAGAAATCAGGCTATGTGGCCATCCAACAGGGAAATACCAAGGAAAATGGTAGGACTTCATAATATTGATATAGTATCAACATTAGCAGCCCAGATGGAATAATAACAAAGAAACTGAAAACCCTTGCTCAGACACTGAATGTAGTACACTAACCCACATCGGTCTATGAAGGCTACATGATAAATCATACAACTCTAAGTTGCCCCTAGCCTCCACTCATATGCATCAGTCTGAGTAGGTACAATATGCAAAGAATTTTCATAGGAAGTAGAATACCCTTACTCCAACACGTATAATCCAGGTTGGAAAAATCACCCAAAATTTTCGTGGACAAATAATCAGGGTCAAAGAAATCAGATTCAGGGCTACTTACTAGAATTTTAACAACAATAGGAGAATAGGCCATTATTGGAAGATTTGTTTGTTTGGTATATCACAAAGACTGATATTGCATTACAAAATCAACAGGCCTCTATTCAAAATTTGAAAAATCAGATGGGGGTAGATAGCAACTATATTGTCCAACAGAACGCAGGGTATCCTATCAAGTGATACTAAAAAGAATCCACGAGAACAGTTGTTGCTATCAGAGTTGTAGAGGATGATGTGGTCGACGTGCCATCGATAAGTTTACTATCCCCGTTCGAGCTTATGTGCCTCTTATCCCATTTTCTTAGAGGCTTCGAAAGCAACCAAAAGAGGAACATGTTCAGGCTATCATTGCAAGAAGTGGAGGTCAGCCACCGAAATCAGTATAAAGGAAAGAGACTTAAGGATAATTAGGTACTTACCATGGTAGAAGAACAAGTGGTTTAATATAAAAAATCAACAAAGATATATCAGGAAGAACATTCAAACAACCCACATACTAAGGCAATCGTTCCTATCAATTTACACATACATTCAGTCTCGTTTTCTCAAATGTTATAGAATAACAAGCTTGAGAAGTAGTTTGCAAAGTTCTTGGATGACCTCAGAAAGCTTTACATCAATATTCATTTCATTGACGCAATCCTACAAATTTCAAATTATGTAAAGTTTTTGAATGAGAAGAGAAGAAAGCTGCCAGAAGATAAAACAATGGCATTGACAGAATAGTGCAGTGCAATCCTAGAGTAGAAGCTTCTCCTAGGCTGAAAGATCTAGGGAGTTCACTTTACCTGCTATATAGGAAATTCACATAATATCATTGCTTTAATTGATTATGGAGCAAGTATTAATCTAATGTCAGTGTCTGTCTGTAGGAAATTAGATTTTGGAAATCCAAAGGAAACATTAGTAACTGTACAATTAGCTAACACATTAATCAAACATCCTTAAGGAAGGGTTGAAGATGTGCTCATCAAAGTAGGAGATTTCATTTTTCCAACTGATTTCATCATCCTTGATGTAAGAGAAAATCAAGACATGTCGGTTATATTAGGAAGACCATTTTTAGCAACTGGACATGCCTTGATAGATTTTGAAAATGGTGTTACCTTGAGGAGTGTAAAAGAATTGACCACTAAAAGAAAGATTATTATGCAACTTATCCTTACAAAAAAGGAGTTGGTGGACTGGTTGGAACAATCAATGACTAATATGGAAATTTTAAAGTTTGCAGGGCCAAAGATGAATCAAGAAACATCTACAAGTATAGCCGTTGCAAGGTCAAATATCCCTTTTCAAACCACTGTAAATAACCTAAAACAACAAACTCAAGCTAATTATTATAAACAAGCGCTTGTTGGGAGGCAACTCAATTTTCTTCCTTTTTATTTATTATGCTTCTTGATGATAAAGTATGTAGTTTTTATTGCTTTTGGGTGCTAGTTAGTAGTTTAGGCATCTCATCCCCATATTGCCCTATAGATTGTGATGTGTTCGAGCTTAATATGAATTGTTCTATATTATTAATGATTAATTTCTCTTTATTTTGTAAGAACGTGACAATTGAAAACAACAAACCAACAACGGACACGGGAAATAATGCACCCAAGCAGTTCATCTAGCTCCGAAAATTTTGTTCCAAATCAGCCCTGTATTATTAGACATATATACGAAAGTACCTTATTTACTTCCGTCTTTTTATTTTTTTTTATTAATGATATTTTGAGACATTGAGGGCAATGTTTGATTTAAGTTTGTGGGTGGAAAAAAATTGAGTTTTTATTAGTTTTGAGGGGTGATTTTAATGTTTTTATTACTTTATTATATAAGAAAAAAATAAAAAAATTTAAAAAATCCAAAAAGATTTTCATTTTAATTTGTTTGTTTATGTGGATTGGATAGACTTCTAGGCTATTATGTATATATTTGAAATTATGTATTGATTTATGAATTGTGAATATGTTACATGCTTAAAATAATTGAAGCATCCATGTGAAATGTTATATTTATTGTGCAAGTGAATTAAGTTTTGCGTTGTAAAGTAGTGAGTTGATTCGTTTTTTGGAATAGTTAAAATAGTGGAATTTAAATGCTAAACCTGAATAACCACTACATTATACATCCTTAGACTATTTTATGTATAGTTTGTGTTGTTGTAGAAAGATGGCGAGAAATGGGGATTTCATGGGTGAAAAATTTTGTATGTATTGTCTTAGACCAGTAAAATAAAAATTAGGTGAAGATCCTAAATTAGGGGTTGGTTCTTGAAAATGAGTGTTTAATGAGGCATATTGCACTAATCATTGCATAAAAACTAAAAAAATAAAATAAAAACTATAATGACACATGAGTGAAAGCTACCTAATAAAATATCCCAATGAGGACATTTATTGAAAATTCCAAAAAGAAAACTCAAAAAGGGATCGAAGCTAGTGTATGAAATAGAATACGCATAGTAAATATGAAAAAGTGCATGAAACAGAAGACGAATTACATGCATGATTATACACCCCAAACTAGAGAGGATGAGAATTAGTGTATAAATTCAATTTTAGATTACACATTGAAAAGAGAGTTAAAAGAACAAGTCTGAAAGTGTGTATCTTACGAGTGAATAAATTATATTTGACCATTGAGAATCGAGAATTAAAGCAACTTGAGAATTTTTTATGTTTTACTTAATTCTTTACACACCACATCAACTTTACATTGATTAAGTAGAAATTGGTTTCTGTATTATGGTTTTGAAGTTGTTCATAAATTTGACACAAGGATTCCAATCCTGAGATAAACGAGATGTTATTTGACCAAAGGAGTTGCATGCTTGCTCATTGAGATAGATTATAGTTTTGTTTAAGGACAAATAAATATTCAAGTTTGGGGTTTGATAAATATATTTTATACACTTATATATGCTGTTAAATATGGATATTTGGGAGTTCTTTTGATGAATTATGTTTTAATATCTTGTATATATATCGTTTGCTATGTAAAACTCGATGATTGGAAGTGAATTTAGAAGAAATGAATGAAAATCGATGAAATGATGATTTTCAAAGTTCAAGGACTAAATTGAAAATATCTTAAATTTGATTCGGACCAATAAACCATGATTAAAGACTACACGAAATCAATTGACTATATTTGGAAGATGAAGGACAAAGAATTCATAACAAAAGGACTTGAATCGAATGAAGGAAGAAAGCCAAAAATCAAAGTGCAAAGTTTCAAAAGAATTTACCCTACGCGATCACAGGAGGTCTAAACCTCCTGCGATAGCAACACCTATTTTAAGCGAACCCGAGAGCAAAATGACAATACCATGCGATTTCATGGTAGAAAGCGGAGGGACAATTTTCTTTATTTGTTTAAAACTATTTTGGATACTAAATTAGACGCGATTCTTGACCTGATTCCGGGCTTTTTATATGTGTATCTTATATCACATCATAACATAGAAATCTGTCGATTACAAGAGACCAATTCACCATAAGAGAAGGATAAACCTACCAAGGATTTGAAGGCAATAAACATCAAGAACTTGAAGAATCAAAACTTGGCGTTGAAGATCGAGAACAAGAAATTGATTCCACTTATTTCTTATATTCATATATATATTCCGGGTGATGACTTTCAATTCTTCTTCTGGTATTATTATTATTAGAAACATATTAGGCTAGATCATTCTTGTGTTGAATGAAGATGAACCTTATTATTTGATTATTTTTAATTCAAAGATCGAGTAGTTTATTTAATTTGTGTTCTTGATTGATCTTGTATGCATTATTGATTATTTAAATGCTTGCGCACTATTTAGGTAATTAGTTGCTTATTATATTTATGGGATGTTCGTGATAGGTTTAGAACTTTACAATTTCAACATACGGATAATAAATATTAGGAATAACAAATATGGTGTGTGCAATCAAATAGATAATCGTGTAATTGAATGCGTTACTTTGTATATGAATTCGAAATAGGAACATGATCGGGTAGTGCTTAGAATATGGTTAACTTGCCTCGGGAAAGATAATTAAATAAAATTGAATTATCGATTGTCAAGAATACACAAATCACACTAGATTACATAGGTTGAGAATTAAAAACATGATAACAATATGTGGATTTGGAATTTCAACACATACATATCATATTTAATTTAAAATCATCTTAGATAATTAGTAGATAAGTTAGACATGAACAAAACCAATTTCTTTTGTTGAATTTACACTCGAATTTCATAGCGAGTTACTACAATTCATTTTAAAGTTTATTTCTTGTGGGACGATACTCTTTCTCACTAAACTATTTCTTGTCAATGATCTTGTAAGCTTTCGGGATTTCACCGAACAATATGCTTTACAGCCTCCCAATACTCTGGTTCAAGGTTTGATTAATATCGACTCAACGTACCAACAACTTAACGTATGTCACGCATAGTGCACATCATAAAACACGTGAGACTATCCACTAATAACTATGGTATCTGTAACACCCCAAATTTTCATAAACATTGGAGTGTTATCAAAAACTCACTTTTCTTTACATTAAATGCAAAACGGTCGAATAAATTACTTTTTAAAAAAATAAATGGAATATTCATAAATTTGAATTAAAATATGGAAATTGTATCATTAAAAAAAAAAATCACCTAACTAATTAAATAACATGTCTTTGAATAAAATTAAATTAATAAATTGAAGGACCAAAAACTTAATGTTTATTTTTCTTCAATCCGCTAGCAGCCCGCATCACCATCCTGTCACGAATCCAATTGATCCGAACTAACCTGTAAAATTATTGTAAAAGTAGGTATTTAAAAACACCCAATAATATACGTGCATTTTTCACACACAATTATAAACAATCAATTTAAACACTTCATACCACTCTTTTCTTATGGAGTATATCGGTGATCAAGCGACACACCCATCTTAGATCATCTTAAATTTTCGAAGGATTTTATATCTCTTTATAAAGAACTCGAATGTCCACTAACAATTCATACATAAATGACTGAATCATAAAGGTATACGGAAACAAATCACTTGTACATAAGTATCTTGTCTCGTTATTGAAAGGTTGAAAAGAAGATAATCTCGTAAGTAAAAATTCTCCTATTATTTTTCTATATTTTCCTCTCTCTCTCTCTCTCTCTCTCTCTCTCTGCCATGGCTCTCTATATTTCTGTGGTGAAATAATAGAAACTCTTGCAATATTTATAGTTGAAATTCTCAATTGAGTTTGTATGCAACTAGATTTGGAAACTATCTAATCTAAGGAATTTGGATAAGAATTGGTTTCAAATAATAGAATTAGGATTATATTATATTAATGGTTTTCCTAATTAAAACAATCAACCAGTCCTAATCATCTAATTGAGTTTATATCAAAATAGGAAACATGGAAGTTAATTTGAAATTGGTTCCATTCGACTTAGTATACTAGTGTTAGAATTTGGAATAATGGAGTATTAATCAAATTAGGACTATAATTAAACTTTATCAAAATAAAAATATGATTAACATTAACCTTTATCAATTAAATAGGAGATTAACTTATCAAAATCAACATTTATCCTGTACAGACATGGTTGTCATAAAAATTAAATTCTAAACCAACTTAATTAATTTCAAATTAAAGATAACTTTTGTTTTTTAACTTCAATAACTTGGGCTTAAATTATTCTATTTAACTTTTTTCTCAAGTCCGTGATGCGTCATTTAATACGAACTATCTAACGAGCTCAATATTGATATACTAAAACTCGCTTAATCAAATCTAATAATTTGGCCCAAATAAAAAGAATTAATACTTATTTCACTTATGTACCTCAATTTTTTTTCAAAATTATTAAAAGGCATCTAGGTCAAAATTCCTTATCATTAAATAATCTTATTCTATAAAATATTTGAGATGTTACAATAAACTCCTCTCCTTAAAATGAATTTCGTCCTCAATATGCAAAGCTCTAACTATGTTTAACACGTATAAATTCAGTTATGTTTAATCTTTTAGTGAATCTATCTAATTCTGTGCTCGTGTGAACAATATTCATATAAAATGTGAAAAAAGTTTAACTAATAACTTATGCGAGGTAAACAAGCTTATACATTTCATAACATGAAACAAGATGGCTCATAATCATTCTCAAAGAATAACATTACATTTCATAGCATGGATCAATTGAAAAGTGGTCGAATAGTGAGCATCGCTTGCCAAGGATTTTTCATGTTATTACATATTTAAAACTTTACAAAAACATCCTTAAACTCCAAATACTTATGGAAATATCTTATTTTTTAAACTCTAAATTCTTATGAAAATATCTTATTTTTTAATAGAAATTTCTGAAAATAAGAATTTCTAGAAATAGAAGTTTTAAAAAATAAAATTTTCTTAAATTTGAAAGGGTTTGAAATATTTTTCGTCTTAATGATTTGAATAATGTGTAACCAGAATGCTTCTAGGTGAAGAAAAGTGTCACAAGTGGACCGTTTAAATCCCAAACTCTCCGTAGACAATTTAGGTCTTTTTGACAAAACCTCTCAATCTTGCGAATACGTAAATTAAGAAAACTCAAATGGGAACTAGAGATGTATTAAAATATAAATTTCCTAATCGGTAACTCCAATTAAAACTCACATATTTGAAACTAATAACTCTTTTTTTAAAAAAGTCTACAGAATGGTAGACATGTGCTCTGATACCAAACGTAACAATCAAAATTTTCATAAACACTAGTGTTACAAAAAAAAAAAAAAACTCACTTTTCCTTACATTAAATGAAGAATGATGGAATAAATTTCTTTTAAAAAAAAAACTGGAATATTCATAAATTTCAATTAAAACATGGAAATTGTATCGTTAAAAAAAACATAACCATCTAACTAATTAAATAACATGTCTTTGAACAAACTAAATTAATAAATTGAAAGACCAAAAATCTTAATGTTTATTTTCCTTCAATCTACAGGAAGCCCACATCACCATCTTGCCACGAATCCAATTGACCCGAACAAACCTGTAAAATTATTGTAAGAGTGAGTATTTAAAAACACTCAATAAGATACGTGCAGTTTTCACACACGATTATATAACAATCAATTTAAACACTTCATACAACTCTTCTCTTATGGAGTATATCGGTGACCAAACAACACACTCATATTAGATCATCTTAAATTTTCAAAGAATTTCATATCTCTTTATAAAGAACCCAAAGGTCTACTAGCAATTCACGCATAAATGACTGAATCATAAATGTATACAAAAACAAACCACTTGTATATAAGTATTTTACCTCGTTATTGAAAGGTTGAAAAGAAGATAATTTTGTACGTAAAAATTCTCCTATAATTCTTGCAATATTAATAGTTGAAATTATCAATTGAGTTTGTATTCAACTAGAATTGGAAAGTGTCTAATACAAGAAATTTGGATAACTAATTATAAAAAAAAAATCACTTTAATAGACAATTTTCATGTAAAACAAAGTCAAACGAATACTAAACTTTGATAAAAAAAAATGATTTTTTAGAAAAAAAAATTCGTTTTTTTTTAACTTTTTGGCAATGGAAACAAATTTTATAACCAATTGTGGAAAAAAATATCACTTTAATGGACAATTTCCATGTAAAACTAAGCCAAAGGGACACAAAATTTAAAAATTTTCCACCCAGAAAATTATACCAATCAAATACACTTAATTAACAATTCCCTGTAAAACAATTTCTAGACAATTACTTTCCTTAGAATTCATTTTCTTTCCACCTATTTTCCGCTATTGCAATCAAACGAACCCTAATTAACTTTTTCTCAAGTCCATGATGCGTCATTTACGAACTACCTAACGAGCCCAATATTGATATACTAAAACTCGTACGGTCTAATCTAATAATTTGGCCCAAACAAGAAGAATTAATACTTATTTCACTTTAATCCCCCAATTTTTTTTTTCAAAATTATTAAAAGACACAAGGTCAAAAATCATTATCATTACATAATCTTATTCTATAAAATTTTCAGGATGTTATAGTATTCTACTCATGCACTCCATCTCTTCAAGAGTCTTGGGGCTGATCCTTGCGTAGTTGAATTTCATGCCAATTACTCTTCGTGGTATCTTTATGACAAATCTAATGAGTATCTTATCAATATACAAAGCTTGGAGCAAAGTTATGAGTTTAGCCTTTCGATCTCTCAAGATCTAGATACCTAGAACATAGCTCACATAAGTCTTTCATATAAAAAATTGTTAGACCAACTAGTAGAATATCTGAATGAAGCGCGTTACAGATGTGTTAGATAAGTTATCTGACTAACAAAACTATGCTTAAAATCGTCGAAAACTTGAAGTAGGTCCCTGGGGGATTTCCAGGTCGAAATCATCTAAGATTTCCAAGTATGGTGTCTTTGATATACAAAAAGCATCTGAACCCAGAAAAACATCTAATGAAATGCACATCTTCATGTACACCTGGGAAAATTAGATTTCCATGTATGGGGTCTTCGACATACAAAAGCATCTGAACTCATAAACAAACATCTATGAAATGCACATCTGCATATGCACCTGGGAAAATTAGTGAAAAATATTGTCAATTTTCTTTTTCTTTTGAAGACCCATTTTTCACAAATACACAGCAAATGCCATATTATATACAACCTCCTAATATTATCTTTATATATACATGTATGAGCTACAATCAACCAAATTCATCTTTAGTCCCATTCTTCGGGTTCTCTACACTCTTGTCAATAGTTGAACTTGAATTTCCCTTTTCTGAGTTGACACTTCTTAAATTAGAATCAGGTCGGCACATCTGTTTGCTGGGTTTTCTCAGTGCAGGGTAATCAACCTTGGAGCGCTTCTCTGCACCTGTACGACTTATTTCCGGCTTGACAGATCTTTTGGAAGAAGCAGGAACTTGACTTTCTGCAAATGTTCCAAAAGTATACGTTGTTGTAACATTCTCTACAATGGGAGAAACTGGAGGCCAGAAATTCAAATTTAAATGTGAAGTACTTGACTGGATATTAGCCCCCTTTCCAGCCAACCCTAATTCAGTTGAGCGGCCATCTAAGAGTGTGTTTATGCTGCCTCCAGGATCACCATTGGTATGGAGTACATTTTGATCATCAGAGTCTGCATCTGTTATGTCTTGATGCACTTCCTGCTAGCATTTATCAGGACTTTTAGTAACTAGAGATTATTACAAACAATGGAACTAAATGATTAATAGCCGCCCTTTTGAGAAATGCTATGGCAGGCAAAGTTCATACTACAAGACCACCAACAGGAACATAGGACAGGAGTTTTAATTAAGGAATGCATGTATACAATAACAAACAACAACAATTCGACTCTGACACAAGGTGTAGAATATGGATCTATGACAAAAGGATATGTTTTCAAAGTGAAACAGAATACTATGTATGCAACAAGTCCAAGTTCACTCAGACGAGGGTTTAGTGAAATATGCCAAGTGTACAGCATTGCCACAAGGAAAAGGTGCATATAGTGATTGTCTGAGGAAATATCCATTCCAATACAATATCAAAATGAAAAGGGAAGTAATATTAGAATTTGTAACAAGAGATAAAAGTTTTCCATGATATTACTAGAATCCTGGGTATGAAAGGTTAACTTTGAAAGGAAGGAGAAAAGGTATTACTAAAACATATGCTTCTCATAAGATAAAAGATGCAAGATGACACATCATAACATTTTATCAGAATAAGATACCTATTCTTCTCAAAATTTCAGTAACTGCAAATCAACAATGTACAGAAAACAGTACCTCATTTGGTATGTCAACAAACTGTTCAGATTCAGATGTATCACCTCCTTCTGAGTCCATCATTTCTTCATGCTCGAATTCTACATTTTCCCCAAATTCTTCATCAGAGTCACTCAATTCTTCATGCTCCATTACAATTTCGGGGAGGGACTCCACACACATGTCATCAACAAATTTTCTACTTCTTTCATTTGTGGAAGTATCCAACACATGGTCACCTGAATCCAGTTTGTCACTGACTCCCTCTGGAGTAGGATCCCTCTGCTTTCTAGAGTCATTCACACTTTCAGATTCTATGCTTCCATAAATTGCAGCATTTACTGATCTGTCTATACAGTTTTCAGTATCGTTCCTGGATGTGAAACTCAGGTGAATATCCAAGTCAAGTTCATTAGATTTTCCACTATGGCAGGGAAGTTTACTACAGGAAGCACTTAAACTACCATCTCTTTGCCTCGATACTGCATTAGAAGGCCGTTCGGCCGCAGAATGTGAAGCTAACATATCAGAATCCACATCATTGGCTCTTTGCAGAAGTGGATGAAAGTCCATGCCTAATGATGATGATTTTTTTTCAAGAGGCTTAGATGACTTGGTAAGATAATTCACAGCGTCTCTTAGATGAAGGGGATTATGAAAAAGACCAAGATTTATCTGCGGCTGATTTCCTGAAAATAAACTGAAAGAACTGGATGTGCTAGTACTGGAATTCAAAGGATAATATTGTAAAGCACCATCGTCGGGTGCCTGGAACAATAAAGGATGCATCTGCAGATCTGGATAGCCTCTCTCTTCTGTTAAACATTTTTTTCTCAACTTCTCTGCATTTTGGTGCTGATTACAAATGGAATTTTTCGTTGAAATACTCCTAATGTGCCCAGGTTTCACTGAAAAATCAACTCCTGACTTCGTGGCACACACAACTTGAAGAGCTGTATTTTCTGCCATGGTACCACCAATAAGAGAACCATTGCTAGGAATCTTCGTTGATGCACCTCCCTGGGAGCATTTGAAAGCTGACTGTGATATTATCCGAACAGATGGAGGAAGATTTACAGGAGGCAAATCAGGAGCTAATTTCACCAAGCGTGCGTTATTCGCTCTACGAGCTCTGTAAGGTCGCAAAACCACTTGGGAGCCACAGCACCTTAAAGTCAAGTAAGAAACACAGGTAATAAAGTTTAGAAGAGAATGTGATGCCGAACACATTCAAAAATGAGATAGACAGAGAAGCAAGGGGATACCTTGAAGCAGATGAAAACTTGGTACAACTTTGGGTATGGATGTCCCCACTACCAGGATTATCCATCTCTTCTCTGACTTGAGAACCCACCAGTGAGGGTAAGCGAGTAGGACATTTCGAAGAGATGTTAGAGTTATCTGGTCTCCAATCTGCCAGAAATGCTTCATGAACATAAGCTTCATCTTCCCAGTCCATGCAGTTATCTGCGTTGTTACCTCCTTTGGCGTTATCTTTGCTAAAATCCTGTAAATTGTATATTTTAATTAAGTAGCAATTTATATTATTTAGAAAAAGAACAGTGCTAAAGTGCCGCAAGGTAAACTTTTTATTAAGGTACAAATTAGCATAAAGAAATCCGTGTCCATAATATATAATTTAAGCAATTTAACTTGACCCTAAAACCATTAATAAGAAGATCTGTTTGGAATAAATTAATTTAATGAATTCTAAAAGTTTACGATTAAAAAAACTGATAGAAATAAAATTTTGCACATCCTGGACTTTCCCACCTGAAAGAGTTTGTGGTGGCTTGCTGAATTTTTTTTCAATTGATTAGAAAGAGATTACACATATATATACAAAACCNAGTTTACGATTAAAAAAACTGATAGAAATAAAATTTTGCACATCCTGGACTTTCCCACCTGAAAGAGTTTGTGGTGGCTTGCTGAATTTTTTTTCAATTGATTAGAAAGAGATTACACATATATATACAAAACCTAGGAAACTATATTAGGAAACTATACAAAATTAGGAATGTATAATTAAGCTAATTAACTAGTTGTATACACCTAATAACACTCCCCCTCAAGTTGGAGCATAGATATTAATCATGCCCAACTTGTTACAAAGGTAAGTAACCCTAACCCCATTCAGAGCTTTCGTGAAGATATCCCCTAATTGTTCTCCAGTCTTTACACTGAAAAATATCACTTCTGTTTTCACAGCCTGGAACTCAACCAAATTTATTGAAAAAGGTCAAGTTTGCACCAGTCTTTCACTGGTAGGAAAACTAGACAAAAGAACCAGCTTTAAAATCTGAAGCACTCCGATGATGTAAAGCTAAGTACAACCACCAAATCTTAACAAAAACATGTTTCCTACATCAGATTACTAGGAAACTTTCTGACGGATGTCAATATTGCTATATATAAATGAGATTTAGGTAATCACAACATGAGGACCTAACCGTGGGTACGGAAGAGAAAAGGCCACTAGTAAATGATAGTACCGCAAAGGCAACATTAGACATTACATACATCAGTCAATAACATAGAATCCACTACGTGGCCACTAGATCAGTAATATACATTTTTACTATGTTAGACTCAAATAATAAAGCTTTTACATTTGACTTTTTCTTCCTGAGCATTAACCATTGAAAGCTTGCTTTCTGTCATATTATTCAGGAACAATATCATATGACCACGTGGATAATGACACATGCATGGTTTAGTTATAGCTATACATAGGAAAATGGAAAACAATATTCTGAAATTTTGCAGATTTGTGGATAATAATTTATTAATCAAAGTAAAATACTGAAATCCATCAAAATTTGAAGCACTTTATTTCGTTTATGTGATTTATCTAACATATTGTGCATGTCCAAGGATGCAGCCACAGAACAAGGTGAAAGTCGAGACAGGTTCTGATGATTCAAAAGAGGAAGAGACAAACAATTATGTTTAAATTAAAAATGAAAATAGATTTTTTATAGACTGCATAACAACCCTGTACCTACGCATTTACAAATGAAAAAATGTCATTACTATTGTAGTAGTTTTTCAGCAGTAGATTTGAAGCTCAAGAAGTATCCATACCTCTTTTTCAGATGACGAATGCCGAATGGAAACAGAAGGCTTGCTTGCTCTTCTTTTTGATTCATATAAACGCCGCTTAGCTTTCTTGTTTGCATCAGACTTATATGACTTTTGGGTACCCAACGCAATTCGCCATTGTCGTGGAAGCAAGGATGGATCTCTATAAGGAATGAAAAATCTCCATATGGCTATCCAGTCGAGTTTAAATTTCTTTAATCCCTGAATGATTTAGACCATACACGTGATGGCTATGCACAGTGTAATAGAACTGTAAACTATACTATTATAGTATAAGTCACTAAAAGAAAGTTAATCTTTAAGGTAATACCACTTCAATGCGTGCTATCTCATCAGAAGTCAAGGGGGAGTTTTTAATCCTCCGAACAGCCTACAAGACAGAACAAAATATATAACAAGCAGGTACAAGTTGTCACTCTAACATCTAATGTTTAATGAGCTATAATTTTTTTTTTTCTTGAAAAAATAAATGATAATCTCCTAATATAAATATTAATGACAAAAATAATCTATAATATAAATTAATTCATCTTAAGAATAGAAATTTTATAATGAGAAAGAGGATATAAAGTTCCCAAGGACCAATGATCCTTGAATAGAAAGGATGAACAAATAAACCAAGAGGAAAACGGCTCCAGTTCATATTTTGATAAAAATAAACATAGCTAATCTATTTTCTGATGTATCAGTGCAATGGAAAAATCATAATGTTCCTCCATTCCAAATGAATGTCTTGTTTGACTTTGTATTGACAGGACAGTTTTCATGTAGCTATTCTTTACATTGATTTATTAGCGATATAAATTTCATAAATTTTCTGAATGGAATTTCAACACTTGTGTAAATTATTTTGATAAAAAAGAAATTTGTATATAAAAGAAAGGAGAGTGTAATATCAGAGGAGAAGACGTCTTCAATGGTTAGAAGATAGATCAGCATACACAAGTCTTGCAACATATAGAACCCAAGAAAACAACTATACTAAAAGTAGAAAAGAAGGTAGGTATTTGTTTCGAAAGATCCAAGCATTTCTCTTATCCAGATATTAGGTCTTCTCCTTTAATGCACAGTCCAATACAGTTTTTTGTTTATTTGATTACAAAACTAAAAATTGTTGTTTTACATTCATTTTACCACAAACATGAGAAAACTATTATTTTCATCACATGTATAGAACATTCTCAAAAAAATTCTTTTCAGTGTGAGAAAGTAAATGATCGTGGATGTGCCTGGTGAGGTAGGGATTTTATGGTTATTCTATAAAAACATAAGGAGATCTTAAAGAACAAAAAAGATATCATATGAACGGAGGAAGAGTCTTTTACTGCCTACTTACAACAATGTAGTTATAAGAACGAAGAAGATATTTAACAATCTACAAATTATAGAGGTATTAAGTTCATTAGTCCTACTATAAAATTATAGGTGCTCAGATGTCTCACTATTATTGAGTGCTATGAAGTTTCACTACTGTGAAGAATTAATATGATAAAACAATCAAACATGTTAGAATTGGTGGCAGTAGAAGTAGAGAATTTTCAATGCTACACGCTTGCAACAAGATCAAGTCCCTTTGGTATATGTTATGAGCTGATGACACAATTTTAGTTGATGAGACTCGGAGAGATAAAGTACTTAGTAAGAAGGAGTCTAGCTAGGAATTGATATCTTTCCTTTCCAGGATTTCTTTCCTTTTTCTTCTATAGTTAGATGTAGTCATGTCTTTACTTTCATAGGTTGGAATGTACTATTACAAAAAAGGACGTTTGCATTTTCGTCCGAGACTACTCTCAACCTTTTTCTTAGCATAAGACATCCCTAAACTATAACTTAAAGGCAAATCCCGTCCTTCCGTCCATTTTCGCCGTCAAATCTGCATTAAATGATGAATTTGCCCTCCTCTTTCGGTAAACAGAAAAGAAGAAGAAAGCAACTAAATTGAAAAATAAAGGAAAATTGCTGAGGGAGTTCCACAACTTTTCAAAAATTACAAATGGATCACACAAAAAACAATTAAAAATATATTAACACAAAAAGAAATAATTTAGATAAAAGTGGAAAAAAGGTCTTCTTCGCCCAATTATACCCACTCCTCAACCCAAACCACCACCACCATACCACCTCGAAACTCACCAGCCTGCCTCCACCCCACACCCACCCTCCAAAAAAACCGAACAGCCATCACCACCTCCCCACAAAATAACTTCCATCTTCTCTAGCCAAGATCACCCACCCAGCCATCCCCACCACAATGTAATCACACCGCTGTCACTGTCACCATCTTACCTGGAACAATTATATCATAACTTCATCCAAAACAGATACCGCACTTCTAAGGTTTAAATTTCAGAATTTTCTATGGGCCACAATTATTTCTTCTTCATCCTAAAGGAAACTCTGCCCAGCGCATCGTCAGAATTGGAAAATAAAACCATCTTTGCTTTGGCACCCTTAAAGAGAATTATACTACAAATATTCAAGATAAAGCACAATTAAATTGACAATACTCTAGTCTTAACTTTCTATAATCAAATAAAAACAAGAAAAGTTGGAAATTGGAAATTTGCCAATACCTAAGAATATTTTTTTTTTTTTTTTTGATAACCGTGGATGTCCGGGCCAGCTTACGCGCACCTCGACTAATCCCACGGGGCCCTGAAGTTTACGGCCGGGTACTCACCTCAGTGGCCCTGAGGGGATTCGAACTGGTGACCATTGGGGAGCAAACCCAAGGCCTGACCAATTGAGCAACCCCCCAAGTCTGAAGTTTACGGCCGGGTACTCACCTCAGTGGCCTTGAGGGGGATTCGAACTGGTGACCATTGGGGAGCAAACCCAAGGCCTGACCAATTGAGCAACCCCTCAAGGTTAATACCTAAGAATATAAAGGATGTAGGATAAAAGAGAAGGCAGCAAGAAAGGGCGAAGAAACCAAAGAGAACAGGGGAAAAGGAGTGGGAAGAAAACGTTTGCTCCAAACAAAGCCATTTCATTTCATCATATTCATCAACTGTCTAAATTAAAATGTGACAACAATATAAATAGTAAAACATAACCCTACTAGTGATGGACTTGGGTCAACCCAGTAATACAAGCCCAATAATAAAAAGACAAATAATGAAAAATTTCATAATATAAAAATGATGTCCGCATNAATAATAATAAAAAACGTAATTAATAAAAATAAAAAATAATATAAAGCGTGATGTCCGCATCAACTCTCCCGAGGTGGGAGAAAACTCGACCTTGTCGAGTGGATAAACTTCTACCACGGGGTACGGTCTTTCGTAAGAATCAAATATCGAATCTCTATGTTTGATAGTAACGAAAACTACAGCTTATTCCCAAAAATATGATCTGACCAAAGGGGACGATATCTCCATCTAATCAAGTACCGATACTGGATTCTGGATAACAAACACTCATGCAACTCATCATTAAAACTTTCATTTGGTTGTACATAATGAGGAGCATAAGAAGTTAGCTTCGCGGACTGGCCTGTAGAGAAAAACGATGGCAACATCGAAGGCTCGACAGGTTCCGATTAGTAAACAATTCTTCTGTATTGAAAATATAACTTTCATTTAAGTGAGATGGCCAGTCAAATCGAAAATCTTTATATGAATGATCCAAAAACTTTTTTTTCACGTTTTTTAGAAAACGGAGAAGAGAAACGCGCAACAATGTATAGTAACTTTCAATAGGGTACCCTAACATATATGGCACCTCGAAAGGAAGTTCAAAAATTTCATGATTGAAAATGATTTGACCTCTTAATTCAGCACGAAATTCAAGAACATTGTCAACAGGATGATTAGCTAACAAAGCATGTCGATAATTAATGGACAACATCCTAATGTCGATAGGAAGAGTGTACAATCGAGTAATGGTCTTAGAAAACAATGTGGCAACCCATGAAATCTCATGTAATTGAGGGAAAACTAAAACAAATTCAACATGAAAGTCATGTAACATAGTAGGCATGAGATCTAAGATATCTGAAATACATGACTTTGATGGTATTGCTTTAGGTAACTTCTCAATTATGTTAATGTTACGTGTATCGGGTACAGATGGTGTCAGGATAGGGGACACAATACACTGTTCACAACTCTCGGCTTCTGTGAAAATGGAGGAAAGAACTGCACTATAATCATTTAAACAAACCCCTAAAGATTTTATAGCTCGTGACAAGCAAGGTTTGATCGTATCAGCACACTTCTCAAAAAGTCTTTCCATCACACTAAATATAATAGGAGAACCATCCCTGTGTTTATTTTGAACAATATCCAAAAGAAGGGTAATCAAATCTAGAGAAACATTGTCACTTTGTTCCAATGTAAAGGTCATAATAGTCTCTATGGATGTGAAGACATTCCCTAAATGATTTCCGTTTAAATCTACAAGAAAGTGTTGGAACATGTCAATTATCATACGTTCACAATCTAGGTCCAACATGATAAGGCAATATTCGCATTAGCCATAGTATCTAGTATCCTAACTGTCGTAGCATACAAATTGATGGATGTGCTCGTGAGAAATGCAAATGATGATATAATCAAGGGGAAAATGTCTTGTATTATTTCATCACAGAAAAGGGGATCGGGTACTATAATGCGGAATATTTCACCAAGGCAAGAAACAACTGCTACTTGTATAGCAAAATCAGGATGTCTTAATAGTTTATTTGAGACTAATGTTGTGCTAAGTGTATTAATAGATCTGAGCATGGAAACAGCAGGCAATTG
>CAIGRT010102539.1:0-14076 GCA_903798405.1 Fraxinus platypoda | reverse complement strand
ATTGTGTATATCACTAGTTCAGTGGGAGTAAACATATTTTTGGTATTGTATGTCGATGACATACTGTTTGCCTATAATAATATAAACTTATTGCACGAAACAAAAAGATTTCTGTTATGAAATTTTGAAATGAAAAATTTTGGCGATGTCTCTTTTGTATTAAGGATATAGATACACATGAATCGTTCTCGATGTATTTTTTGATTATTACAAAATGGTTATATCGATAAGATTTTTAAGAGATTTGTGATATAGATATGTAAATCAGGTGACACCCATATTGTTAAGGAAGACAAGTTTAGTTTCAATTAATACCTCAATGATGAATTTAAATAAAGAAAAATACAGAAAAATTACTGTACTTCAGCAGTTGAGAATTTAATGTATGCCTATGGTTGCACATATTCGGATATAACATTCATTGTTAGAATGTAAGGCAAATATTTAATTAACTCTGGGATGTAAATTTGGAAAACTGGCATTTGATTATTCAGTATAGAAAACTAAGGATTACATGACTACATTCAGGAAAATCAGATCAATTGGAGGTCATTAGATATTCTGATTCTGATCATGAAATAAGATTGCAAAATATTGTCACTAAGCTGCATATTTTGTATGGATTTGAAAGACCGCTTTAGTTATTCTGTGACATTAACAGTCTTATATTCCAACGGGAACCTAATGATGTCAAAGTTTATAGACATTAAATTCATAGTTATCAATGAAAGAATTTAGAGTGGTTAAATTTCTATAAAACATATTAGGACAAACTCTATAATCATGATCCAATTACTAAATGGCTACCACCTAAGGTCTTTCATGAGCATAATACTAACATGGATGTTGCATCTTTTGATGATATGTCAGTTTAGTGGGAGTTTGTATTCGGATGTTATCTGTTTTAAATATATATTTTTTTATCCATGGATATCCGGGTTATTTCAGAAATAAAGTATTTAGTTCAGTTCTACTCTAATTAAAGTTTATGATTTTAGAAATAGACATATTTGGATCACATTATATGTAATTTTCATGCACACATCTACACTTGATCTGTGTCATTTGATTGTATTGATATACGTGACCATTGATGGTTTAGTTATGATATTTGTAAGGAAAACCGCTTTGATCCTATATTGATATAATCAATAGACGAGATTGTTCAGAGATACTTTTGGTTACGATAACAAAAGTTTTGACGTCATAAGGCTATACACATTTATAAGTTAACATATATGGTACAAGTATACATCAGATCACTGCCCGATGCTCATTCATTTTCAGGAGCAACACGACTCTTACGGTCCTTCTCCTTTTCGTTTCCAGAGGATGTGGTGTGAACATGAGAATTTTCAGTCTTGTGTTGAGCTAGTATGGAAAGGTTGTGACTATGCAGAGGGGCTAAGGGGTATGGACAAGCTAGCAGCAAAATTAAAGGCCACAAAAATGGCTTTAAAAATGTGGAATAAGCAGGTGTTTGGGCAAGTGGAGTCTATCTCTGCTGAGTTGGAAGAGCGAGTTGACAGTTTGGAGAATGTTCTTCAAAGTGGTTACATAGAGGAGGTGGAAAGGGAGTTTTTGAGATCTAAAATAGAGCTCACAGAGTGGCAAAGAAGAGAGGAGATTAGGCTCTCTCAACAAGCCAAAAAAAAAAATGGCTGAGTGATGGGGATAACAATACTAAGTTCTTTCATGCTGTTATTGCACAGAAAAGACGACGTACGAGGATTTCTTCTATGACATTGGGTGATGGGTCGGTGTTAAGTACCCCCAAAGAGATTCACATAGCGGCTGTGGATTATTTTCAGCAGTTTCTTTCCGAGGAGCGCGCTTTCCAATTGCCAAATTTGTCAGGTTATATCGATGAGTGCATCTCTAGGGAAGAGGGGCTTGAGCTTTGTAGTTTACCAACTGCGGAGGATGTGTGGGATGCTATACTCTCTATACCTGTTGACAGTTCTCCTGGTCCGGATGGGTTTAGCTCAGCCTTCTACAGAAATTGCTGGGAAATTATTAAAGAAGATGTTGTGGAGGCTGCTGTCGAGTTCTTTGAAGGGAAAGCTATGCCAAGGTTTTATTCATCATCATATATTGTTCTCATCCCCAAGATGGAGAATCCCACGAGTTTTGACAAATTTAGGCCTATCAGTCTTTGCTCGGTGGCTTACAAAATTTTTACAAAGATAATGGTGAACAGAATGAAGGTGTTACTTCATAAAATCATATCATTGGAACAAGGGGCCTTTTTACCAGGACGTAGCATTTTTTAGAACATCACTCTCACACAGGAGATGGTACAGTCCTTAAATGGCAAGGTTCGAGGTGGAAATGTGTTGATTAAGGTGGATATGGCTAAGGCCTATGACAGAGTGGATTGGCGCTTTCTAATTCATGTCTTGCGATCATTTGGTTTCCCTGTTGAGTTCTGCTCTTTGATTTCAAATTGCATCACTACCCCCTGGTTTTCTATTATGATGAATGGCACGACTCAGGGCTTCTTTAAATCCTCAAGGGGTCTGAGACAAGGTGATCCCCTCTCGCCTTATCTTTTCATTATTATGGAAGAGGTGTTGACTCGACTGTTACGAAAGAAGTTTGAGACAGGTCGAATTGGTACTTTCTCACATCCTCGAGGGGCACCATTGGTCTCACATTTGCTGTATGCTGATGATCTTGTAGTTTTTGCTAATGGTAGTAAAAAATCCATGAAAGAGCTTATGAAAACATTTGCTTGTTATGAAAGGTGGTCCGGTCAGTTGATTAACAGAGAGAAGTCAGCTATTTTTCTATCTAAGAATTGCACAGCGGCACACAAAGGTGAGATTCTTAGAGTTACTTCCTTCCAAGAGGGATCTTTTCCTTTTACGTATTTGGGGGTTCCGGTGGTGTTGGGCAGGTTAACGGCTCGTCATCTTCAAGGACTGGTGGACAAAATTAAGAGTAAAATTGCAGGCTGGAAAATGGAGTTACTTTCACAAGGAGGTCGCCTCATTCTACTGAGACATGTGTTGTCTAGTATGGCAACACACTTACTATCTGTTGTGCAAGTGCCTGTGTCAGTCTTTAGATCCTTGAATTCAATTCTATCCTCTTTCTTTTGGGGTGAGGTGAATGGAAGGCCAAAGAAAAAATGGGTTGCTTGGGAAAAGATGTGTAAACCGGAGATGGAGGGGGGTCTTGGTTTTCGTAGGTTTGAGGAGGTACAACGGTCTCTACATATGAAGTTTGCATGGAAGCTACTGTCGGATGATTCTCTATGGGCAAGTTTCTTTAGAGCCAAGTACATAAAAAATGGCTTGGTGGATGTCTCTACACTGAACAGGAGGGGATCCAAATTTTGGAAATCTATCGTGGATGCTTTACCTGAGGTAGCTGCAAATTGTCAATGGAAGATCAATGAAGGAAATATTTCATTTTCGTTTTCTCACTGGATGCCGAATGGCCCTCTTTGTAACCAAGTTACTAACATTAACCAGCTTGGTTTGAGAATATGTGATGTTTGTTTGGAGTCCGGATGGGATGTTGAGAGGTTACATGAACTAGTTGGAGAAGAGGTGGCAGGGAATATTATGCAAAAACTCCATGCTTGCAAGCCTGGTCAGGATATTTTGATATGGAAACCAAATAAACAGGGCATCTTTACTTCGAGAAGCGCTTGGGACATGCTTAGAATTAAAGCTCCAAATGTGCATTGGGCCAAGTGGGTTTGGAACAAAGCTATTCCTAAGCGGGTGTCAGTGGCTATGTGGAAAGCTTTATCAGGGAGCCTCAGTGTGGATTCTAGTATTCGTAAAGTGGGTATTGCTATAGCTTCGAAATGTAATTGTTGTCTAGTAGGTCACGAGGAGAATACAGATCATGTATTGAGCACAGGGGACTTTGCGGATGAGGTTTGGAAGAAATTATCACATTATTTAGGTGTGCGATGGAGGAGTAAACAAGGTTGGTGGGAACGGGTTCAGCTATGGTGGGCTCGAGCTAAGAGATCTACACAACTAGGTTGTCTTCTTGGTATGCTTCCTTGTCTTATTACCTGGCGTTTGTGGGTGCGGCGGTGTCGAGCTCGAATGGAGGGAAAGTATGAAACAGTTGAGGAAACATTCACCTCTATTAAATTCTGGTTGCAACAGATGGCCTCTTCCATCAATAAGGTTAGAGCCCTTTCTTCTCATGATGCTAGAATTTTGTCTGATTTGGGCATTCCATGTGTGATGCCGCGGCAAAGGCAAACTCGTATGATCACTTGGAGGAGACCGAGAGCGGGTAGGGTCAAACTTAATGTAGATGGCTGTAGCTTTGGGAACCCTGGCCCATCTGGGTGTGGGGGTGTTATTAGAGATGAGTTTGGGAAAGTTATGGCTGGTTTTACATCTCAGTTAGGGGAGGCTACTAATACAGAAGCTGAGTTGAGGGCTATTATTGAAGGTTTGAAGGTTTGCCAACAACTTGGGACTGGTGTTGTTGAAATTGAATGTGACTCTCTAATTATTGTTAATTGGCTAATTACTCGTAAGTGCACAGTGTGGTATCTGTGGGATTTTTGGGAAGAACTAATGGTTTTGATTCATCCTTTTGAGGTTCATGTAATACATCAATACAGAGAAGGTAATCAAGTGGCAGATACATTGGCAAAAATAGGTGCCAAAGGGCATACACAGAGGTTTTACTCGCATATGGAGCTACCCAGAGTTGCCCGTGGTCTTGTCCGTTTAGATCGAATTGGAGTAGCTTATTTTCGTAATTGATTTATTCGTGTTTTGTTGGTGGGTTGTTTGTCATGTTTAGCGATATAGTTTTGATGTAGGGTTTATGATCGAGTAAGAGTATGTAACCACGGTATTCCTCCGCCACAAGTGAGGTTTTATTGGATTGGAACTTCATGGTAAAAAAAAAAAAAAAAAAGAATTTCCTTAACAAAGAAAAAAAGAACAAACAATAATTTATAACTTCGTATGTTGCTTATATGCTTATTCTACATTGCCTCGCAAAGAGGCTTCAGCTTTTCACCGACTTTGTTGTCCCATTTGTCTTTTCATACAAGGATAAGTTGAAGTTTCTCCCTGTTAGGTTGAGGGGGTTGCGACATTTATGTGAATTCTCACTGTCTGTAAAAAAACTATAAGAAACACTGCCATCGATTTTTTTAAGCTTCTGCTGTTGCTCATCGATAAACCATTCTCCTGTCTTGTCAGCTCCCGGAGCCAAATACACGGGTCCTTCAATACCAAATCTGCACACAGAAATTGAGTTAATGTCATGATCACAACCACATTCAACCACTATGAGAGTGCGTCTTTCTCTTCGGGTGGCAAACAAGTTGGCTCTATCAAGATGTGCTCCTATACTTCAAACTAAATCAAAGTGGCATTTTAATCAGGCATTCGTGCAAGATGTACACCACATTAACGTAACCTCTGAATATAAATATGGATGTCTACAACAAAAGTGCAGTTATATTCCATTTTCATAAAAAAAAAAAAGGGCAAAGCTTCATTTCATTGTCTATATAAACGTGAAAATGGTCCTACATTTATTTATGTTCATGCTTAATGCATGGCTTCATTTACAGTGAAAAATCACCCTTGAAACGACTTTCACTTCTTGTCTAGTAATGGCCTCAAAATTAAGATAATGATGGGAAAAGTGAATGACATCTGATAAAGAATGCATATAAACTTCACAGACGCAAGAGAGTAATCATTACTTGGGTACAAAAACAATGAAGCCATTTGATCTTAATTTCACTATTCTGGCCTCTGCATCTGTGGGCCTGCAAGAACGTGGAAAGCATTTAGACAGCAAGAGTAAGACAGTGGGAGAGGGGGAGTTGGGGAAATAGAGGAAAAAGTTCAGCAGTCGATACATTTTTTCTGAAATAAATGAGTGTATGTAGCTCAACTGAGGCACGACTAGCCATCTGTGCATTTCTATGACGATAATTCAAATCTGTTTAAGAAAACAAATATGAGACATGAAAAACAGCAGAAGTTATGCACTGACACTGTTAGTAGGACTTGAAAGGAAGACATTACATGATCAAAACGTTAAAGCATTTGCACACACACAATCACACTTAGCAAGATTGTTCTTGCACAAAAAATACAACAAAAATCCTCGAGATGAAGAATTTTAGCAGTAAAAAGGATTTTTTTTTTCCTGATAATCAAGAGAAAACGTATGAAACCACTAAATTCCTACCTCCCATTCTCCATTTAAGATGATAATATACATGTCAGAAGAGCGACCTAAAGAAAAACTATGATGTTGATTAGGACATGATTTACTGAAACAAACTACAAAATCTGGAATCAGAAGAGACCTGAATAAACAGCAAAATGAGTAACATTACTGAATCCATTTCAACTTAATGCGTGCTCTAAATGACTCCATGAACCTAGAGAAGAGAAAATTTTACATTCACTCAATGCACCGGAATACATAAATGATTGAGCAAAACTAGTCTTCCAATGTAGACATAATCCTTACTGTCGGCAGTACTGGTAAGCTGAGGTCTGTTTTGGAATATATCTGGGAGCTTGGTTGTCCCCAAGGATGCAGCAAGCGGTGTACAATGACATCTACAAGAAAATTGAGCTCCAAGTCAAAACGTAAATCACAGCACAACTTGATAAAAAAAGAAATAATATTTAACTGACCAGCATATCTTCTTATGGGAGAAGTGAAGTGTGTATACAGAGGTGCAGCAAGACCATAATGAGAAAACTCTGCAGGGCTGAGATCTCCGCTACAAAAGTACACTGCCTGAAATTTTTAGTGATAAACAAATGAATAGCATTAGGAATTACTTGCAGATCCAAATCATGAAAACGGAGAAAGGATAACTGAATTGATTTAACTGGAAGTACCTGCGTCATGCATCTCGTTGCCAGAATGCGAATCAGCTTATTAAAGTATGGATCATCACCCTGATATTTTTTAGGGGAAAAGATGGAGGGACAGTGCAGAGAAAAGAAAAATCAAGTGAACAAAGATTCACAAATAGATAGACATTAAACGTGACACTAGCAGTTACTGAAAGCATATCAGAACATATATTGCCACAAGAATTTTTACTTCACCAACAAGGTGTACAGAAATGCTCCCACATCACTATATCCCAATAAGTGCCAATTTCACAATAATGACAATAACAAACTAAGCCTCATTCCCAAAAATCTGGAGTCTGCTTTGAGTCCTTTCCTCCACTTCGTTTCATCAATCACTAAATCTGCCTAAAAAAAAAAAATTTTTTTGACAATTAGTTTTCCATATAATTTCTCTCTCATTACGAGAAGTTAAGAAACTCTCGACTAAGAGATCATCGAGACAAATTTGACAATTTGGAATTCTAACTAATGTCAATTCACGGTCTTCGCTTTCTACTGATCATTCGTAGAGCATTGGTACTAAAATAGAACAACACCACCAATTAAACCTTATAACCAATGAACTGCTCCTTATGGTACCCGTTCTCCAGATTTTGACCAAAGGAGTTCAAAATTTTTTTCTAATAAATAGTTATTTTCCATATAATTTCTCTCTCATTAAGAGAAGCCAAGAAACTCTCGACTGAGAGATCATCGAGACAAATTTGACAATTTGGAATTCTAACTAATGTCAATTCAAGGTGTAGAGCATTGTTACAAAAATAGAACAGCATCACCAATTAAACCTTTTAACCAATGAACTGCTCCTCATGGTACCCGTTCTCCAAATTTTGACCAAGGGAGTTCAGAATTATTTTCTAATAAATATTTATTTTCCATATAATTTCTCTCTCATTAAGAGAAGCTGGTTCAAGTGGGTTTCTCTTCGAAGGAGTTGTGAAATATAATAAAAAAGTTAATGGTTTTGGCTCAGGGAAGTGGGTGGTGTGACATCAAAGTTTTATTGTGGTTATTTTTTGGGTAGTTTTTGAATATAAAGGAACTCCATATTTTTTGAAGAAAGGAAAGACTACTTGGCAATTTAGGGAGAGAGCAAAGTTTTTGGCTTCTTTAAAATTTATATATCTATTGAGTTTCAGGATTTCCCTTTTATCTTTAGTTTGTTCTTGATAATGAGAATGTGGTTTGTTCTTGATTTTTTGTTTTGTTTTTCTTTTTTCTTTTTTTCTGAAACTAGTATTTACAAGAGGACTAACTGTTAACTATATGAATGACTCTTTAATTCTTTATATCGTGATTCATAAGATTAATGCAATAAAAATAAAAACATGTTAATTTAGGATGGAGTGTGAAGAAATGAGTATTCTTATTGAATAAAAATTGTAATTACAAGATATCTATTACAACCTATTTATATTACACGAGGTAGCTTTGGAAAGGAAAATAAATCTGCCAACTAAGAAAAGAAATTACAAATTTCCAATTAACTAAAATTAATAGCTTTAATTGATACGGTTTCCTACACTCCCCCCTCAAGTTGAACTGTAGATGTTGATCATGTTCAACTTGCAGTTGAGGTCATTGAAGATTTGTCGAGGTAGTCCTTTTGTGAAAATATCAGCACTTTGTTCATTTGTAGGAATATATGTCATGCAAATAATTCCATCGTCCACTTTTTCTTTAATGAAGAGTCTGTCCACTTCTACATGTTTAGTCATGTCATGTTGTACTGGATTGAGAGAAATGTTGATGGTTGCTTTGTTATCGCAATAAAGCTTAAATGGATGTTCCATGTCCACTTTCAGTTCTTCTAAAAGTTTCTTTATCCATAATCCTTCACATATCCCTTGTGCAACTGCTCTAAATTCAGTTTTAGCACTACTTCTTGCTACTACATTCTGTTTTTTACTTCTCAAAGTTACCAATTTCTCCAAACAAAGGTACAGTAGCCGGTAGTGGATCTTCTATCTTCAATTGATCCAGCCTAGTCCGCGTCAGTAAATACTTCAACTTTCTTTCCTTTATTCTTTTCGAAGAATAACCCTTTCCTTGACGTACCTTTTAGATATCTTAAGATTTTATATACAGCCTCAAGGTGAGCCTCTTTGGGTGCATGCATATGTTGACTTACAATACTTACTACGAAGGCAATGTCAGGTCTAGTATGTAAGAGATAGATTAGCTTACCAACTAATCTTTAATATCTGTCCATTTCCACTGGTTTTCCTCCATCCTTTATTTTTGCTGTCTCAAGAGGAGTATCGCTTGGTTTGCATCCCAGCATGCCAGTTTCAGTCAAAAGGTTAATGATGTATTTTCGTTGTGAGACACTGATGCATTTCTTTGATCTTGCAATCTCAATTCCCAAAAAATACCGCATGTGTCCTAGGTCTTTTACCTTAAATTCAGTGGCCGAACACTTTTTTAATCTTTCCATCTCCACTAGGTTGTCCCCTGTTAGAATTATGTCATCAACATAGACAATTAAGATTGTCTTTGTACCATCTGCCGAGTGTTGGAAGAACATAGTATGATCAGACTGCCTTTGCTTGTATCCTTGAGTTTTCAAAACATTTGCAAATCGATCAAACCACGCTCTGGGTGATTGCTACTTCTTGAGTTTGCACACTTGATTTTCGTCATTACCATTGTTGAAGCCAGATGGTATTGTCATGTAGACTTCTTCTTCCAATTCCCTATTCAAGAATGCATTTTTAATGTCTAGTTGTTGGAGGGGCCAGTCAAGATTCACTACTAAGGAAAGGAAAACTCGAACCGTATTTAGTTTTGCCACCGGTGCAAACGTCTCTGTGTAGTCGATGCCATATGTTTGAGTATACCCTTTGGCGACTAGACGAGCTTTGTAGCGTTCTATTTCTCCATTGGCCTTATACTTCACATTGAAGACCCATTTACATCCTACTAGTTTCTTTCCCTTGGGTAGTCTTACTACTTCCCAAGTCCCATTTTTCTTTAAAGCCTTCATTTTTTCCATTATTGCCTCTCGCCATGTTGGTAATTCCAGGCCTCCTTAATATTTCTTAAGATGTCTATTTTATCAAGATTAACTATAAAAGCACGAAATCTTGCAGATAGAGTATTATAGGACATAAATTTTGAGATAAGATGAAGAGTACATNCTCGCCATGTTGGTAATTCCAGGCCTCCTTAATATTTCTTAAGATGTCTATTTTATCAAGATTAACTATAAAAGCACGAAATCTTGCAGATAGAGTATTATAGGACATAAATTTTGAGATAAGATGAAGAGTACATGACCGAGTTTGTTTTCTGAGAGCAATGGGTAGATCATTATCTGGAGATGTGATGTTGTTGGGGTCCTTATCAGGTCCTACCACCGGTTCCGACTCTTTTGGTGCCTCGAGTGTGAGAGTTTCCTTATACTTTGATTTAGACTTCCTTGAGTAAACTAGAATCTCCTTGTCGCTTTGTTTTCCGACATCTCCCCCTGAAGTCAAGTTTTCTTCTGTATGTGGCATAGTAGAAGGTAAGGTGATAGATTCTAGATATGGGTCAGGTGGAGATAGATTAACATCTAAGTATTCCTGTTCTTGTTCCAAGAACCGATCTTTTCTTAGATTCTCCCTCTGAAGAGAAGGTTTTTGGAAGTAAGGTATTTTTTTGAAGAAGGTGACATCAAGGTTGACAAAGAGTTTGTTGGTGGATAGATCATAACATTTATAGCCTTTTTAAGTTGGTGAGTACTCAATGAATACACACTTGATTGCACATGGTTCAAGTTTGTTCCGATGATGGGAGTGTACGTGTACAAAGGTAGTACTACCAAATACTTTTAGAGGTAGGTTTGAGTTAAGATGAGAAGTCGGAAAATATTTGTGGAATCATTGTATAGGTGAGTTAAACGAAAGAGCACGGCTTGACATGCGGTTGATGAGGTATGTAGATGTCAGAATTGCATCTCCCTAAATTTTTTTTGGCATGTTTGCAGTAAACATTAAGGCACGAGCAACTTGAGTAAATGTCTATTTTTGAGTTCAGCAATCCCATTTTGTTGGGGAGTGTTGACACAAGAACTTTGGTGGACTATACTATGTTTTGTTAGGTAGTCTTGTAAAGTGTTATTGAAGTATTCAGTGCCATTATCAGTTTGCAGAATTTTAAGTTGTGTTTGGAATTGGTTTTGAATCATAAAGTGAAAGTTTATAAATACAGATCGTACATCGATTTTTTCCTTTAGTAGGTATACCCAACAAACTCGGGTGTGATCGTCAATGAATGTGACAAACCATTTTGTGTGGGTATGATTAGGGTTATGGGAAGGTCCCCATAAATCAATGTGAATCATGGCGAATGGTGTAGATGGTTTGTAGGTGGACTTAAGAAATGATGTACGCTGATATTTTGCAAATTCAAAACTTTCACATTGGAAATCAATTGAAGTTTAATTGAAGAAATGTGGAAGAAGTACCCGTTTCAAGTATGGAAAGCTAGGATGACCCATTCTATTATGCCATAACAAAAGGTCACTATCTCTAGAAACAGATGCAAAATTACAATTATCAAGTCAACCTAGTTTACTCACATCAGCTTCATCAAAGTAATACAGTCTCCCACATTCTTTAGCACTGTCAATCGTCTTCCCCGAAAGGTCCTGAAAGACATAATAAGATGGAAAGAAATTAGCATAGCAATTGGAATTTTGGTTAGTTAACTAATAGATAGCAAGTTACAGGACAAATTTGGGACGTGAAGGACACTATCAAGTGTTATAGACTCAAAAATTTGAATACTCCCTTTTCCTGCGACTAAAGAGAGTGAACCATCTGTAATTTTCACCTTAACATCTCCAGCACAGGTTGAATACGATGAGAATAATTGGTATGAATACATCATGTGATCGGATGCACTCGAGTCAACAATCCAAGAGGTTTTAAATTTAACGTGCTTAAGGCTTGCAAAAAATTACCTTTATGAGCCAAGGAACTGGAAGGACTTTTGGTAGAGGACTGACCAGATGTTTGAAGGCTAGAGAATATTTGATAGAGTTGCTCCATTTTTTCGGAATTGAATGCACCACTCGAACCCGAATTTACTATCTCAGCTTGGTATCCTCGGCTTCAGATATTTTGTCTTAGTTTCCAGTCGGTGGGTTTTCCATGAATTTCCCAACACGTGTCCTCTTTGTGTCCCGGCCTGCGGCAATGTTCACACTATAGCTGTCTTCGTTGTTTTTGAGTTGACTTATTTGTAGACCCTTTTAAAGAAAAACCCAATACGCCATCACCATTTGAATTTTGAAAAACAGGTTCCAGGCCCACTGTTGATTTTATGCCACTGGTACCAGGCCCAACTGATTTAGGCTCAATAAATCTTTTAAAAAATGGTCCACTAATTTTTGCATTGAGGGTCGACATCTCTCCAACTCCAGAAGGTCTGGTCACTCCAACTCCAGAAGATGCAGTCGTCTCCTTCATCATTACCAGTTGTCGCGCTTCTTCCCGGCGAACCTCTACAAAGACTTCTCGAGTCAGCGGCATGATCGTCGACCCAAAATTCGGCCCCTTACATCGTCTAATTCACGGTTCACTCCTGCGAGAAATTCATATACTCTTTCATTCTCCTGCTTTTTTTTTGTACAGTGCACAATCTTCCGAGCACTTCCATTCTTCCTCGACACTCAGATCGAGTTCTTGCCAAATATTCACAATTTCCATGTAATAGTCAGTCACGTCTCTGGGTCTTTGTCGGGTTTGCCACAGTCGAGCCTTAATTTCAAACATATGCGATGAATCTTCAGAATCAGAATAGGTATCCTTTACTGAGTCCCAAACGTCCTTTGCAGTCGGGAGGAATAGATATGTCTTCCCAATCGCCGATTTCATGGAATTCACCAATCGGCAGTCACCATTGAATTTTCAGACTTCCGCTTCTGCAATAAGGCAGCATCCGTTGGCTTCTTGGTTTCGCCGGTAAGATAGCCCAACTTCCCTTTTCCTTCAATTAATAGTTTTATAGATTGGGCCCATGCACGGTAATTCCTTCCATTCAACTTTTCCACCGTGAGTTGGAAGGAAGAGTTTTCAATTCCGTGAGAATCAATTGAATGATTGACCTCTGTTTCGAAACTGGGTGTTTCGGAGGTCTTTGACTCCCTACTGTTGGCGGGGAAATCCGCCATTATTTTGCTAGGTTTAGATGCCTAACTCTGATACCATGAAGAAACGAGTATTCTTATTGAATAAAAATTGTAATTACAAGAGATCTACTACAACCTATTTATATTACACGAGGTGGTTATGAAAAGGAAAATAAATCTGCTAACTAAGGAAAGAAATTACAAATTTCCAATTAACTAAAATTAATAGCTTTAATTGATACGGTTTCCTACAGAGTGCCTTAATGAATTTTGGTCCCAGATTTCGTCAAAGAAAAAGTAAGTATCAAAAGTTAATTTACACATCTAAATAATAGAAAGTGAGATTGGCTCCTTCAGAAAATGATTTACCCAATTGCACAGACAAGCAGAAATATAGTTAGGAGATGATGCATTAAGTTCTTGAATGATTTACCCAATTGCACAGACAAACAAAAATATAATTAGTAGATGATGCATTAAGTTTTTGACAGCGTCAACGTGTTAATGATGGAAAAACTCACCACAGCACGATCTAGTGAATCAGCTAATGCTTTTGAAGATGTCACATCCAAAAAGAGACCAACATCAGCAGTTGTTCGCAGTAAAGGTTCAAGCATCTCTCTGGGTGGGCTAGGATTAGGGATGACAAAAAAATCCGACAAACTCGATATACGAGGGGTCCCGCCCCGAACGGGGCAGGGATAACCCACTTAATCAGGTATTCGGGAAAGGGAATTTTGTCCCGGGAGGGTTCGGGGCGGGGCCTCGTTAAATTTTTATTTTTTAGAATTTAATACTTTAAATGAAAAAATTCACAAAATTTCATTAGTTCTAATAGAAAATAGCAACTAAAATTATTTGTCTAAATCTAATGAATATGGGTAACAAAAATAAATTATCAAAAAAAAAAAAAATTTAAACGGGTAGTAAACGGAGCAAGGACCCCGCCCCGCCTTAAAATGGTAACGGGGCGAGGACGGGGTGGGGATGGCCCCCCGTCCCGCCCAGTATAATGCCCCGAAAATTTTCATAAAATAAAATTAATTTGTTCTATATGATAATTATTTA
>CAIGRT010102516.1:0-10403 GCA_903798405.1 Fraxinus platypoda | reverse complement strand
AAAATAAAGGCAAAACGTGGACTCTTTTAAGGGCAAATTTTTTGTCAATCCGGTCCGACATTCATGTACGCAGGTTGCGCCCGCATACAAGTTCAAGGTCCGAAGCTTGTTTTAATCCGTGACTTGCACCTCCTGCGCGCACGTAGAGAGAATCTCTATGCTACAAATGATTACACATTTCTAAAGTGTCATCATATTTAAAGTAGTCATACATTTATCTATTTTTTTATGTGGGATAACTTTAAGAATAATGCTGAATCTATACATTGGTGTATATTCAGTTTGATAGTCCCCTCACATGGGGATGGGTCCCACGATTTTTAAAATTGCGGGCCACACTCCCTATGGGAGGGGGTTGTCACCCATTCATACTTTTATCTATTTTTTTATGTGGGATAACTTTAAGAATAATGTTGAATCTATACATTGGTGTATATTTAGTTTGACAGCCCCCTCACATGGGGATGGGTCCCGCGATTTTTAAAATTGCGGGCCACACCCCCTATGTGAGGGGGTTGTCACCCATGATGTGCACCGATGGCGTACATCTAACATTTCCATAACTTTAAACCAGTTTTCCTTCAACACAAAACATTTTCCAATATATTACTTTGACCTCCAATTTTTTATTCACCTGAACATCATTTTTGACAAGTAAATATATGATTTTGATGTTTTCACGGAGGAGAACACGAATCAATCTTGATCTTTCAAAATAACCAAACGGGTCCCACTCACATTTATGCCAAAGTCAGTTATTTTATTCATTTTTTTCAACCGTAGTTATCTTTGGAATTCAATGAATTGACTTGGAAATTTTTTCCTCTCAGGAATTCGTTTCCCATGAAAATAAAGAAAATGTAACTTAAAGCTATTGTACATTGGAATTTTGTTTCCATTTCCATGTTGCAATCAAACGGTTAAAGTGAAATTCGTTTGCCTCGAATACGACATTTTTCATGAAATTTGTTGCAATCAAACATAACCTTATTGTTATTAGCATATTGGTTGACAAGAACTCGAATAGGAAATATGAGAATCAGAACAAAAGTATTAAAACAAGAAAAAAGACATAAAATATACGTGCACTAATTGTATAATCTGTTTGCACTCTTGAAGGATAAGGATTAAAAAAAAAAAAAAAGCAAGCATATTTTATAGGCGTTATTTTACCCTTTACATCTTGAACTACTTATGTTTTTTCATGTTGGTCACTTAATTTTAATTTATATGGATGTAGTTTTGTTTTTCGTGTTCTCCGCATAATTCAACAAAGTTTGATGGGTTCAATGACTATTAATTCATTACACAAAACTTGAGGTAGCTGTTAAAATGTTTATATTGAAATGCTCACACAAATTGAGCCCACGTTTGGTATTGATTTAAATTAGATTTTAATTTCAGTTAAAGTCAAATAATCAATCTTAATCACATATTTTATGGGTCCACAACTTTTTAAAAATAAATTTTAATTTTTTTTTATCAAAATTTACGAAAAAAATTAATTTTAATTCCCAAACAGGATATCAAACAATGTATATATATATATATATATTTACATTTTTTAAATTAATCTACTAAAATCTTACAGAATCGTAGTTCGTGCCACGAACTTTAACAAATGTATGATGCAGCTTAAAAATTTAAGTGAAAGTCAACAATGAATTTTAATAATATATTGCATCATTTTTTATTAAAACTTATTGAAAATATGATTTTTAGTTGAGTAATATTACTTGTACATAATGATTTATAGATTGGTATACAGAGTCAGAGAAAATAACAATTTGGAAGAGGAGAAAATGAAATCATTAAATTTTAATGTAATGTCATGGTATATCAATTTATAAATTTATAAATAATTATATATATGTAGCATAATTCTTTTTAGTTAAACGAGATCGGGCGATCGTCCTAATTGATAAGATGGACCCGCCATTAGTTTTAGATACAGGGACGAATATTGTGAAACAAAATTCTACAGGTGATCACTGCGAAACAAGTTGAAATTTGTTTACAAATATAAAAGTTGGGTGACATCAAATAGATAAAATATGTAGAAATGTGGCAAAGTGGTAAATTCTTTCGTAAATCCCAACACAAAAGTGAAAACCACCATCAATTCACCTCTCCAAACAACCTACTGAAAACACTTGTTTATTTATATAATGAGTTAAAGATTTATCAGTTTCTTTATGGGTTTTCTTGATTTGTATCTGCCGAGATCTGTGCCATTATCAATTTGGTAAATCTCTCTCATCGTTACTCTGTTTTATGTAAATGTGGTAGATCTTTTATTGTGTTTCTTGATTTATTTTATAGTGCTGTGTGGATCTTTCCTAGATTTTAAAATGTTCATGTGTCTTACATCTGTATTAATCTATTTAAGATAATTTTTTAAGGTGATTTTCGTTTGCATGTTCTTCTGAAGGATTTCCCCCTATTTTACTTGAAAAAATGGGAAGGAATATTCTATTTTCTTTCATTTTCCTCTGCTTGGAAGTATGATTTCCATGTTGTATTATCATTTATATCTGTGCACTTCTTGTTCTTAGAGTTCTTAAAATTCTGAATTCTTGATCACTGTAATTTATCCCCGGTCTAATAGTTATTATTATGTTTGTACAGTAGGTGTAGTTTCTGTTCTTTCTCTTTGCTATTTTACCTTTCTATAATCTGGGTACTTTAAGTACAGCTTGTGTGTCTTGACTGTTCTTGTGTGTGCTTCTGCCCTTGGTATCTCTTCATATTATGAGGTTTCTTGTATTTTTGTTAAAAAAGTTAAAAAGAAAAACAAGATGAAATGCTGTTAGGCTGTTGAGGTTTTAGAGTGAAAAATCCTCTCTTACACTTAGCATTTAGATTGGGTCCGTCCGTCTACTCTGTTTCTTTCTTTTAAAATCAATTGTTCAATGGATTTATGGCCCCATCTGGCATGGCTTTTGAGAAGCTAAAATGAGCTTTTGACCCAAAAGCGTTTTTCAACCCGTTTGGTTAGTTTTATGAAAGTGTTTCTTCTAGTTATCTGGTTCAATCTAGCGTTCACTAAGAGCACTTTCGGAATAGGAAGATCTTTTAGAAATTAGTTTCCAAATAAAAGTTAAGGTAGTTTACTCATGAAGCTCTTCCACGATAACTAAAAGCAAAAGTAAAAGTCATGCCAAACGGGGCCCTCATTTTCTGCCTCTATTTACCTGGATTTTTAGATTCCATTTACATTTTTTACTATATCTGAATGAGGTTGGATGCTTACACATTATTCTGTTATAGCCTTTGATGATTATTACTGCTTTACTTCATCTTTTTGTGGTTTATAATCAGTTTCATAGAAGGGATTGCTTGTTTGTTCAACTTTTTATTTGGGGGGGGGGGGTTCAATGGACATATTTTTGTTTACATCTGTATGTTCATCCTATTGTGCTTGGGCCCTTTAGTAGAATGCAAAAATATCACTATAACTAAACTGGGAAAATTGTTCCTCTCTATATTTGCAGCGCTTGAAGCATTTCTGGGATAAAAGGTGTATGGTTTTCTGATAATGTTCTAGTTGGTTGGACGATCAAGGTTATTGCAATGCAGCCACAATTGCTGAAATTTACCATCAGGTTGAATAGGGAACAAAATATGTTTAATGATTCGACTGTCCCTAGTCACCTGATTAGCGCGGAAAGAGAACCAAATATCCCAAATTGTTCTACTCTTGGGGGCCGCCTGGAGACCACTCCTCAGGATCCATTTTCTTCTACGGAGAGAGAAGAAGTTCATAATGTAGGAGATGAAGAGAATCAAGCTGAAAATGCTCAAAATCAGTTGGTGCTGTATGACCCCGCAGTTGCTAATAGTGCTTGTGCAGTTGAAGCTGCCCCAGATTCCATTGCACATCAGCCTCCATCTTTTTCTAGATTCCCCTTTACAAATCAGCCGTCGAGGGTATTACCAGCTGTAGGGGCTTTCACTGTTCAGTGTGCCAACTGTTTCAAATGGAGGATTATTCCATCAAAGGAGAAGTACGAGGAAATACGGGAACATATTACAGAACAACCTTTCTTATGCGAAACAGCTCGTGAGTGGCGGTCTGATGTATCGTGTGATGATCCACCTGATCTTGTGCAAGATGAAAGCAGGCTTTGGGCAATTGACAAACCCAACATTGCTAAACCCCCTTGTGGATGGGAACGACTTCTGAGAATCAGAGGTGAAGGCAGTAACAAGTTTGCAGATGTGTGAGTATCCTTTTCCTTTAGATTCTTTCCGTTTGTTTGTTTCTAACAGATTTTGATGCCTGGACTTATGGAGCTGACTTTAATTTCATGGACGTTAGAACTTAACTTGTACGAGGCACGAGATTGTTTTTTTTTTTTTTTTAAAGATTGAATACCAACTATTTAACATTATTTGGAAGAACTGAGACAGAAACATCTTATTTCTTCTAGCGGACCTGTTTGAACAAAGTGTGCATGTGTTTCTTTCATATAGATTTTAATGCTTTGAGTTATAAAACTGAGGTTAAATTCATGGACACGTATATCTATGCTCTGGCCGAGCAAGAGATCAAATTTCTATTTTTCTTTTTCAATGATTGAATAGGAAAATATTTAACATTTTATGTAAAAAACTGAGACGAAATCTTTTTTTTTTTCCTCATAATGAATGGAATTAGCTTTTTTTTTTTCCCCCCAATTCTTTCAAAAATTGATGAAACCTCGGCGGAAGGTCCTTTATCTCTATAATCTATTCAAAAACTGGTGCGCTTCACCATGTCTTGAAGTCTCAGACTCACAGTTGCTTGTGTGATTTCACCCTTTTGGTTTAATACGAGTGCTCTTCCCTATGGTCACATGATGCTATAAGCGGAGTAATTTCTTGGTCTCAATATTGTCGGGTTTGTAAATGGACAAGAATTTTGCATGTTGATGAAAGAAAGTAAATAATTTTATGTGTACGGAGGTGATATTGGATGCTCATGTAGTTCACGTTTCTTAATATATTGTCCCAAGAGGCAAGAATATGATGCTTCCTATGTATATTCACAAAATAATATTACTTTCATTTAAATGTGAAAGTTCATTATTGATTTATATACATTCTTAAGTTCACTATATTTATCAAAATAAAATTGCAAATTTATTATTATGGTAAAGAACAGATCATATTCTGATTCAGATTGCTTTTGGCAACGCAGGTACTATATTGCACCTACAGGCAAGAGACTTCGATCAACAGTCGAAATTCAAAAGTGCGATCATCTTCTTGATTATTACAAAATGTGTTCTTTTTTTCATTTTTTCTTTACTGCACAATATTAGTTGCAGGATGTGTGTGTATTTTAGAGTTAAGAATGTTTGCTTGCTTACTTTTGTTTTGGTGGTTTCAAGGTACTTGGAAAAACATCCAGAATATATTGAAGAAGGTGTTACGATGTCCCAATTTTCATTTCAAGTTCCAAAACCTTTGCGAGAAAACTATGTCAAAAAGCGTCGTCCTCATTCTGCACCTTCTTATAATTCTATCGAACACGGGATGCCAGCTCCTGATCCCTCTAAAGGTACTTACTTTACGAAGTATACTTGAATTATACATTGGTTTCAACTTTCATCGTCAAGGAAACTGCATTACTTTCTCTTGGATGAGTTCATTCATTCTTTGTGTCATAACGTACTATGGACGACACTTTTCCCTACTTCAGAAAGTCTGAATGTATTTTCGAATGGAATGTGATAATTAGCATTCATGATCTAATATTCATATTCCATTTAGTAGAAAATAATTCATCAGGGAAACTGATGAAGCACTTTGAATGCACCGACGGTAGACAATCTTTTTCTGCTAAAAAGCTGTACTATGTTTCTTGCAGCCATAACTTGGGTTGATGAGGACACAAACTTGCAACTTAGTGGAGGTCCAGGGCTCTCGACTCCTTATTTCGAGGCTCCTATTCTTGAGCATGAAAGTGAACCAGCGAAGAAAAAGAGGACACCGACCAAACAGAGGTTCAATGGTAATTTAGTTTATAATGAACACGAGGTGAGCATGGAACAATCCCCTCAACTCTAACGATGCAGCTATGATATCTATGCTAGTCAATCGAGCAGGCTATTTTGGCGTTTATACCCCGTGAAATCATTTGCAAGCCTGATGTTCGGGATTCTTTGCAGCTATTTCGCCTCCTTTAACTAGATGTAGTTCTTTCGGTAATTGTTTTGTATTTGGGACAGGTTTGGGTCTTGAACTTGTGGGTCGGATGTCATATGTCGTTGTATTCATGTGTTTCACGGTTCAAATGATTAAGTCAGCATTGTATATACTGCTGATGCAAATGATCAAATGACTGAATCACCATTGTATGGTGCTAAATTGATGGACACTTTCTTTTAATGTATTAGTCTTGATATAGAATTCAATTAGATATGAAAAGGAAGACAAAAAGATAAAAATTAATTCTCCTGGCTTTGACAAAAAAATATGTAATTGACAATATTTTTTACTGTCAAACGAACAAAGTAAAAAATTGAAGGAGAACGACGAATGCAAGTGATAATATTTTTTCAACACTGTTAAAAGTTGACTCTCTCGGTGATGATTTCTCCAGGAACCGATACTGGAATCCCAGGAGGGTAAGGGGAAATGGATTCCCACAAAATTCTCCAATGCTATCTCCCACCTTTAGTTTCGTTTCTCTTGTGGAGAAGGCGTCTCTCGGGGTTAAAAAAACAGTCAAAAGAAGCGGTTTGAACAAAATCCTCGTCCCTACTGGGCCGTAATGGCGAAGGGTTAGCCGATATATGTTCTAGTCCAGCCACAAGTCTTTGAACATGGTTTCTTGTTGTTCCTAGGCTGAATTCTAATGTAATGGACCTAGTATCAAAGAGTTATGGAACAATTGCATGGGAATTGTATAACATATCGTTGGCTTCGAAACCAGAGAGGCCGGGAGTCCAGACGCCAATGGTGATCTGCAAAAAATCCGTGGCAGGGAAATTGGGGAGGATGAAGAACTGAAATTCCAGTGATTTTATTAATCTGGGTTATGGCTTTAGAAGCCAATTCCATTGCTTTGTTGAAAATATTTGTTGGATTCTTAGTCTCCCATGAAATATGTGGTTAAAATTAATTGTTGACTTTAACTTTGATAAAAATCTAAATTTTAATTTCTATCGAACGATTCCTCCATTGCTGTCTTCACCTGTAATAATTACATGTTAATAAGCATTGCTAGAGAATAATTCAAAAAGTCTAGACATTCATGTAGAGTTGCACCCTCGTGTTCTTTCATTTATCTCTGTTAGAAAATATGGATCGTGGGTCGCCCACATGGATGACCCGATCCAAAGACATTAAAAGGGTGGGAGAGAGTGGTTTGAACTTGAAATTCAAATCTACAACTCCCTATAACCACATTTAACTCTCATACAACCTCCAATTATTATTGCATAGAAAAAGAGAAAAAATATGGCAAGAAAATGGTGAAATTCGTATGTGAAAATACACCAAAATTGGAAAGCCCATAAAATCACAATTTTGGCATGAAAACTCGCAACATAAGGCACTTAGATTGTAGATAATAATCTCTTTTCATTGTGATCATGATTGAGACCATTGGAGAACAAGAAAAGGCAGATTTTGGAGTTTTGAAATACAAGGTAATTCAACTCTATAAAGATTTTGGAATTTATCATTTCAAGTAAAGATTCTTAACCCGTAATATATGATTATTCATGTTGCGAATTTCAACATTGGTATCAGAGTTATAAGATTGAATTCATTGCTATAATGTATGCTTAAATATGTCATTACATGATTCAATGGAATTATGAATCTTGTATGTAAAAGTTTTGAAATCTTATGTGGTCATTAATAATATCTTTTGATACATGTGTCTAAAATTAACGAAATTTTAGAATTATGTATATAGTATGCTTTAAAATTCACTCGCAAAATTTTATCAATTTTCGTTATTGCATTTAAGAAAAAAATGAAATCTTAGTCAATTTTGTAGAAATTTTAAAAATTTAAAGCATTTTATTCGTTGATTTTCATGTAGTAATATTACTATGGTTAGAAAGTTATTTCAACGAGCTTTCCAACCATATAAAGAACATAAAATTTTGGCCTTAAAATAAAAAAATTATAGTTTCTCGAATTTTGGATGAAAATCTGATTTTTTGTATGAAAATTGGTAAAATTCGAAAATTTATCATATGATAACTTCTTCTACACTACATTTCATGCTACCCATTTGGTATGGGTGGATAGATATTTTCGAGACCTTTTCAACGATATAAAGATTATTAATTTTGGTCCTGAAATGAATAAGTTATGACCACTTGAAATTTGATCAAAAATCTAGAAATTTTCCATGAATTTTTTGCCATTTTCACTCTCGTACAGATCTGTTGATGTCCCAAACGAGGTCTTAAATAATGATTTTGTAAAATCTGACCACACAGATGAATTCAAATTGTCGAAATTAATCGGGATGACCAATGAAATTTGTTTTTGAGTACGATGTGGCATGTGCTGCGTCTGCACTTGGGAGCTTGTCATTTTTTTTAACGATTTTTTTTTTAAATTATAGATTGGTCCCGCGCATGAAGGCACATGTGGAATCCGATTACAATTCTAAAAAATTGCAAATTGGTCACTGAATTATTCTTAATTTTTCTGTATAAGTAAATTAATTTTTGGATAGTTAAAAATATATATTTTATTTAATAATTAAAATAAATTTGTAAAGAGTATTAATTTTTTTTTTATTTGTGTAAATTCTATTTTTTTTTTATATAAAATCAAGAATATTTATTAAGTGGTATTTGGCTAGTGAGAGTTATTTTTTTAAGTGCTTTCATTTTTTTTGAAAAATGAAAAATACTCTTAAAGTATTTAAAATACCATATTTTATATATGCTCGTGAGTTATGTGGGTCTTTGATTAGGTTATATGATCCATTGTGATTTGTATCCAATTTTTGTGCTTGATCGAATATTGTTACATCTATGCACACTTATAGTATCCTCAGAGGGTATGTTAGAAAATTAAGGGCTATGAAACTTGTTGAAAAGCCGTGTTTATTAAAATTAATAAATGGATCGGAACGTAACCTAGTGGAATACGTGAATATTTTTGGGATATTTTTTGTGATAAGTAGAATATGAGAATTCTGATGTCATTTCATATTTGTTGGGATTGTGTTGCAAAATATATTAAGGCGTAGTTGACAATCTGTAAAATAAAACTTAAATGATGTAAGTTTTATTTTTCGATTATAATTGAAATTATTTTCGAAAAAAATTAATTTATGATATCATGATATGTGTCATAATTGGATAAATATGCATATTTAAACTTCTATTGCACGTTATGGAATTACATAATTGAATAACATGATATTTGTTAATTCATGAATTGTTATGATTGCTAAAGTCAGTATAATTAGTGGGATTTTTACTTAAACCTATTGATTGTCAGTCGAGCGAAAGTTCGGTTATTAAAAAAATTAGAGAAAATCTCACATATGACTATTTGATTCTCCAGCTGAGTGAGAATTCTCAAATTGGAAGAATTAATGTAATTCTCTCTTAGAAGCCATAAAATTTTGTATTATGAAATTAAGTTTATGATAATTAAACAATATAATTGCAGACAATGATTGGGAACATAGTGAACTTTCGACTATGTTCTTAACGTCGACCTATCGTATACGTTAATTTGCATTAATGCAAAATTGTATATATGCATGAATGGGAATTGATTGAGAATAAAAAAATGTCTCTAAAATCTGATAGAACATGGTATCAAAATCTATAGTTGTTGACCTTAATAAAAGTGATAAACTAAATGCGATAACGTTTGGCATGATAAGATTTTTAGTGCATTAGAAGAATATGATGTTTTAGAGAGCATCGACCACGTAATATAAGATTTGGTGTGGGTCGGACTACTCTAGAGAATAAAGATGAGAACTTCGTTAGGTACGAAAAAAAATAGATTCTAGTACTTGAGCATTTGAATTGTTAGTTCTATTATAGATGGTATTTTTTCTCAAATGTGACTGAGCTAAGATGTTTAACATAGTGTTGATGGAAATTTTGAAGGTCAATGTGACTTACAAATTGAAGCGTCAATTTTCTCTATTGACACTACCCACTGTGTGAGTTAAAAGACATGTGACTTAATGTTGTTAAGTCTTGAGGACATACTTGTGTAACAATGCCTGTGTAGCAATGTTCTAGTTCGAATAAGACTTCGAATCTTAAGTATTAAATGACCTATAACAAATATGGGATAGATGAGGAGACTGAAAAAAGGACCAAAAGAACATATCAGATAGTAAGTATATGAAAGTGGTTTTGGTAGAGAACCAATATGATAAAGGTTCAAATGTTTCAACCATACGGTTTGAATCT